>SJYC01132597.1:0-34392 GCA_006408675.1 Madoqua kirkii
ATGTTCCCTTGGTATCTCTAATTTTCTTGAAGAGAGCTCTAGTCTTTCCCATTCTGTTAGTCCCAGGCACAGCTTAAAAATTGCTGTGTTTAAAATTAAGTTAGAGCCTAGTACCAATGCCTAAAATCAATCACTGTGAAAACTCAACCATTTGGTTATATGAGTTGTTTTGGAACTAAGAATCCTTTGGCTAAGTGAAAAGAACTTATCATGAAAATAACAGATTTTCTTTTCCTCTCTAATTTTGTAAACCTTGGCAGTATAACCTTTTTTTTGCTGTGAAACATTTGAAGAATAAATAAGTGTACACATCAAGTTTATTTTCCAAAATAAATGCCTTTAAATTTTGTCTAGAGATTGTAGGATGCTGAAACATCAGGACATCACCTGTAAAGGAGATGGTAGGTGAGTGTGGAAGAGATCTCTAGACTTAAGCACGGGTTTTTGCTGTGAAACATTTGAAGAATAAATAAGTGTACACATCAAGTTTATTTTCCAAAATAAATGCCTTTAAATTTTGTCTAGAGATTGTAGGATGCTGAAACATCAGGACATCACCTGTAAAGGAGATGGTAGGTGAGTGTGGAAGAGATCTCTAGACTTAAGCACGGGTGCCTGAATCACAGACATGCTGAAGCAACAGGTTTATAATTTGCTGAACAAGGATGTTTTGGGAAGGTCTTTCTTTAGAAATGCTTGGGAGCCTGGCTGTCAGTATTTACTTGTGAAGTCCACACATACACCACCTGGTGGGCCCGCAAGGTAACTTCAGTGGGTGGCCACAGGATACAGTGCTGTTCCAACTTGGATTGTCTCCTCATCACACAGTGTGGAGGAAGTCAAGTTAATAAAGATTGTTTATCTGTATTCAAAACTACTAGTTTCTTTCTCCACTGAGAAGAGGTGAATGGGGTAGTTGCCAGATGGCTGTATTTGGTCAAGAAAGGACATTGTTACAAAATTTCTAATCCTATTTCTTTTATTCTTTTAGAAAAAGCAAAGGAAGTCTTTGCTATAAAAAAAAGTAAAGAGCGCTTTTTTTTTTTACTTGCCTTTAAAATTTCGAAAAACTTAAGCCATACAAAAAAGGTACACAGAATCCTGTAATCATGCCCACAGAATAACCAGAATTGCTAATTTTTAACATTTTGTAATACTGAACATAGTTGTTATTTTTAATGGAAGGAAACAAAACATCCCATATGTAGTACTGGCACAAAGACAGATATATAAATCAATGGAACAGAACAGAAGGTCCAGAATTAATCTTTAACAAAGGAGACAAGAATATGCAATGGTGTAAAAACAGTTTTATTAGCAAGTGGTTTGAGGAAAACTGGATAGCCTCATGTGATCAATGAGTTAGAACATTCCCTCATACTATATACAAAAATAAATTCAAAATGGTTTAAATACCCAAATATCAGACATGACACTATAAAACCCTTAGAACAAAATATAGGCAAAACATTCTCTAGCATAAGTCATAGCAATATTTCTCTCAGTTTCTGAAGACAGAAGAAATACAAGCAAAAATAAACAAATGGGACCTAATTAAACTTATAAACTTTTACACAGCAAAGGAAAACATAAACAAAAAAGAGAGCTTACAGACTGGGAGAGAATATCTGCTAATGATGTGACAGACAAGAGCAGAATTTCCAAAACATACAAACTGCTCATATAGCTCAATATTTAAAAAAAATTACAAAAATAAATTCAAAATGGTTTAAATACCCAAATATCAGACATGACACTATAAAACCCTTAGAACAAAATATAGGCAAAACATTCTCTAGCATAAGTCATAGCAATATTTCTCTCAGTTTCTGAAGACAGAAGAAATACAAGCAAAAATAAACAAATGGGACCTAATTAAACTTATAAACTTTTACACAGCAAAGGAAAACATAAACAAAAAAGAGAGCTTACAGACTGGGAGAGAATATCTGCTAATGATGTGACAGACAAGAGCAGAATTTCCAAAACATACAAACTGCTCATATAGCTCAATATTTAAAAAAAATCCAATCAAAAAATGGGCAGAAAATCTAAGTAGATTTTTCTCCAGAGAAGACATGCAGGTGGTCAAGGGGCACATGAAAAGATGCTCAACATTGCTAGTTATTAGAGAAATGTAAATCAAAACTGTATATTAGGGAAATGTAAATCACAGTCAGAATGGCTGTCATCAAAAGTTGTATGAATAATAAAAGAATAGAGGCACAGATCAAGAAGATACAAGAAGTTCTTAATAAAAATGCTAGAAGATTTGAAGAACAAACAAACTGAGATGAACAATTGCTGAAACGAAAAATACACTAGAAGGAATCAATAGCAAATAAATGAGGCAGAAGAAGGAATAAGTGAACTGGAAGACAAACTGGTGGAAATCACTGCCATTGAACAGAATAAAGAAAAAAAGGATAAAAAGAAATAAGGGCAGTCTGAGAGACTTCTGAGAGATTATATGCATTAACAGTCACATTACAGAGGTCCCAGAAGGAGAAGAGAGAGAAAAAATTCTGAGAAAATAAGTGAAGAGGTAATAGCTGAAAACTTACATAATGTGAGAAAGAATATACTCACTTAAGTCCATGAACCTCAGAGCCCCATATAGGATAAACCCAAGAAGGAACATACCAAGGTGCATATTAATCAGATTGATAAATTTAAAGACAAAGAGAAATTATTAAACGCAAAAGGGTAAAGCAACAAATAACATACAGGGAAATCATCATAAGGTTTTCAGCTGATTTTAATAGGAACTCTTTGGTCCATGAGGGAGTTGCATGATGTATATAAAGTGTTGAAAGGCAAAGACCTGCATCCAGGAACACTACCCAGCACTCTCATTCAGATTCTATGAAGGAAGCAAAAGCTGTGCTGACAAGCAAACCTTAAGAGAATTCAGACCACCAAACCAGCTTTATAACAAATGCTAAAGGAACTTCTTTAAGTGGGAAAGGAAAACCACAGCTAGAAACAAGAACATCACAAATGGGAAAGCTCAGCAGTAAAGGCAAACATGCCACTGAGGCAGGAAATCATCTACACACAAATTTGATACAAAACAAACATTCACGAGAAGAAGAGAGTACAAATGCATGATATTGGAAATGTATTTGAAATTAAGAGACCAGCAACTTGAAACAATTACATACATGTATGCTCCATCGCTTCAGTCGTGTCCGACTCTGTGCGACCCCATAGACGGCAGCCCACCAGGCTCCCCCCTCCCTGGGATTCTCCAGGCAAGAACACTGGAGCGGGTTGCCATTTCCTTCTATCGACTTTTATATCGAAGCATCATGACAACTGATAACCAAAAATCTACAATAGATACACAAAAAGAAAAAACCAATACAAACACAACACTAGACATAATCATTAAAATCACAAAAGGAAAGAGCAGAAGAGGAAGAGAAGAAAAATAGGACCTACAAAAACAAACCCAAACCAATGCACAAAACGGCAATAAGAGCATACATGTTGATAATTACTATAAAGGTAAATGGGTTAAATACACCAACAGAAAAACAGACTGGCTGTTTGGATACCAGGAAAAGACCTCTGCATATGCTGTCTATGTGAGACCCAAGTCAGATCTAGGGACACATACAGACTAAAAGTGAGGGAATGTAAAAAGGTATTCTATGCAAGTGGAAATCAAATGAAAGCTGGAGTAACAATACCTGTATCAGACAAAATAGACTTTAAAATAAAGCGTGTTGAGTTCAGTTCAGTCACTCAGTTGACTCTTTGCAACCCCATGAACAGCATAATGCCAGGCCTCCCTGTCCATCACCAACTCCCAGAGTCCACCCAAACTCATATCCATTGAGTCGGTGATGCCATCCAGCCATCTCATCCTCTGTTGTCCCCTTCTCCTTCTGCCCCCAATCCCTCCCAGCATCAGGGTCTTTTCAAATGAGTCAGCTCTTTGCATCAGGTGGCCAAAGTATTGGGAGTTTCAGCTTCAACATCAGTCCTTCCAATGAACACCCAGAACTGATCTGCTTTAGGATGGACTGGTTGGATCTCCTTGCAGCCAAGGGACTCTCAAGAGTCTTCTCCAACACCACAGTTCAAAAGCATCAATTCTTCGGCACTTGTCGGGAGCCACGTTAGGCATTACTGACAAAATGGAGGCACGGCCCCAACTCCCTCGCCTCACCCTGCAGGCATGGTTCCCAGATGAAGGAGTTAGGTTTTGTGATTCTGACTTGTTCTTTCCTTTTTTCGATTGAGTTGGCTGGAAAGAATGTTAAGGTGCTTATTGTTCTTGAGAGAAGCACGAGAAAGCACAAAGCCTTCTGCAGTTGTGCCCATAAAATAATCTATACAGTAACCATTGACATTTGTTCAAGGATCTTTACAAAGAATGTTCCAGGATGAGCATGTAGACCACAGCTTGAGGCCATGGGAAGGATTGTTATCTGAGACCTGTTTGTGAGGGAAATATTTATGGCAAAAGAAGTTTGCTGAGTTTAGAGTTTAGGAGTAATTAAGAATAGTTAGAAGCTAAAAGTTTAAAGAATGTTGTAGTGTTAGCATATTTTACTATAGCTTATTAGGAATTTTGGAGATATTAATAACTAGAAGCCTTTTTAGGAGATAGTGATCTTAAGATGCTAGGAGCAAACAGGCTTTAGAAAGATAAGAAATAAACTGAGGAATGTAGCATGAGTTACAGTGTAATCACAAGTTAAGTATAGGACACATAGGAGGAAGTAGATAATAGATAGTAAAGCCAATTCTGAGAGAATAGCTGAAGCAGGAACTCTGTTTGTAGGGCAACAATGATTTCTGGAGATGATAAATCTGGGTGGGGGAAACTAAAAATATCAAACCTCTGACCTAATGCTTTTGTCAAAGTGTAAAAGAAAACCCGAAGCTTGAAATAAACACGTAGTCCCATACCTCGAGTCAGAGGCTACATCATTGTCTACTGACACCCCTCACCCCTTCAGGCTGATTCCCTGGCTGTTGGAGCTGGACTCCGGCAGGCACTGAGCTTTCTTTATAGTCCAACTCTCACAGCCACACATGACTACTGGAAAAACCACAGCCTTGACTAGATGGACCTTTGTTGATGAAGTAATGTCTCTGCTTTTTAATATGCTGTTTAGGTTAGTTATAACTTTTCTTCCAAGGAGTAAGGGTTTTTTAATTTCATGGCTGCAATCGCCATCTGCAGTGATTTTGGAGCCCCCAAAATAAAGTCAGCCACTGTTTCCACTGTTTCCCCATCTATTTGCCATGAACTGATGGGACTGGATGCCATGATCTTCATTTTCTGAATGTTGATCTTTAGGCCAACTTTTTCACTCTCCTCTTTCACTTTCATCAAGAGGCTCTTTAGTTTTTCTTCACTTTCTGCCATAAGGGTGATGTCATCTACGTATCTGACATTATTGATATTTTCCCCAGCAATCTTGATCCTACCTTGTGCTTCTTCCAGCCCAGTGTTTCTCATGATGTATTCTGCATATAAGTTAAAAAGCCTGTTACAAGAGACAAAAAATGACACCACATAGTGATCAAGGGTCAGTCCAGGAAGAAGATATATCAATTATGTATGCACCCAACATAAGAGCACCTCAATATATATGACAAATAGCAGCAGCTAGAAAATGAGAAATCACCTGTAACAATAATAATGGGGAACTTTAACATCCCACTTACATCAATGAACAGATCATTCAGACAGAAAATTGATGAGGAAATTAGACATTAAATGATGTATTAGATCAGATGGACTTAATTGATACTTATATAGCATTCTGTCTGAAAGCATCAGAATACATTCTTCTCAAGTGCACATGGAACATTGGTACAATCACTATGGAGAACAGTATGGAGACTCCTTGAAAAACTAAGAATAGAACTACTATATGATCCAGCAATTCCACTGCTGAGCATTTATCTGGAGCAAACCATAATTTGAAAATATAAATGCACCCCCATGTTCACTGCAGCACTGTTTACAATAGCCAATATATGGTAACAAGCCACATCTCCATTGACAGAAGAATGGATTAAGAAAATTTAGTACATTTATTAATGGAATATTACTCAGCCATAGAAATGAGTGAAATAATGCCATTGGCAGCAGTGTGATGGACCTAGAGATTATCATATTAAGTGAAGTAAGTCAGACAAAGACAAATATATATTACTTACATGTAGAGCCTAAAAAAATGATATAAACTTATTTACAAACAGAAACAGACTCACAAACATAGAAAACAAGCATAATTACCAAAGGAGAAAGATGGAGGGAGGGATAAATTAGGAGGCTAGGATTAACATATGCAGCCTTACTATACATAAAATAAATAATCTACAAGAACCTATTTGCTATATAGCATAGGTAACTCTACTCAATTTCTATAATAACCTACATGGGAAAAAATCTGAAAAGGAATAGATATATGTATTTGTATAATTTACTGTACATCTCAAACTAACAACATCATAAATCAACTTCTCCAATATAAGATATAAGTAAGAAAAGTTATTCATTCTCATTTATGATTGAATAATATTTCCTTGAATGTATAGACCACATTTTGTTTTTCCATTCATCCACTGATAGCCATTTGGGTTGTTTCTACCATTTGACTATTGTGATAGTATTGCAATGAATAGTAATGTACAGGTATTTGAACTTTCACTTTTACTTCTTTTGAGTATATCCCTATGAGTGAAATTGCTGGGTTATATGATAATTCTATGTTTAACTGTTTGAAGAGCTGTCAAACTCTTTTCCAAAGTGGCTGCACCATTTTACATTCCCATAAAAATAAAGAGGGTTTCAGTCTCTCTACATCTTTGCCTCATTTCATTTCAAGCATATTTTAAAAACCTTGCATTTATATTTTCCTTCCCTCACAAATACTGTTTTGAATATCATATTTTACATCTAATTCTCTTGTGTATTTCTTAATTGCTTATTGAGGATACAGATTGCTTTACTACTTTTGTCTTTTAACCTCCCTACTAGCTTTGTTTGTGGATGATTTTCTACCTTTATTATATGTTTGCCTTTACCAGTGAGCTTTTTCATTTCATAATTTCCCTGTTTTTAGTTGTGTTGCCAAGTCCAAGCTTGCTCTGCTTGCTGCACAATAGGCCAATAAATCTGAGAGACGGGGTTCTGAGGCAAGGAATGTGACTTTATTCGGAGAGCTGGGTAACTAAAAAGATGGCAGACTAATATCTCAAAAAACCATCTTGTTGGGCCTAGATGCCAGGTTCTTTTATGGATGAAAGATTGGGAGAGGTGAGGAAACAAAGTAAAAAAGACCATTTAATTCTTCCAAATATCTCCTAGAATGACAAGCTTCAGGCAAGGAGGGGGATATTAGTTTCATTTCCTTACAGTCATTTCATGGATGGCATGAAATGGAATATTTCGGGTCATATCAATAAACAAAGGTGTCACCTCTATCTGCAGTTCCAGCCCCAAATGTGAATTTCTGAGCCATGCTGGTAAGCAGCAGACAAGAGGCACCATTTCCCACACAAAGAAAGCAAGAATGTCACAGTCCTTCACAGGTGGGCAGGGTCTGTTTTGTTTATCTCCCTGTGAGGCAAGGCACCCTAGCCCATGGGTCAGGTGGATGGAGGCAGGCAGGGCTCCCTGAAGCAGGCCATTATGTCGGCTTATAACAACAAAAGTGGCAAAATAAAGAGTTAAAGTCACAGGAGCAGATCCAGTATGGAGTCAAAATTAACCCTTCCTAGTTACAGTTGTAGCCTTTACTTTTTCACCTTAAAGAAGTTCCTTTAGCATTTGTTGTAAAGCTGGTTTGGTGGTGCTAAATTCTTTTAGATTTGACTTGTCTGTAAAGCTTTTTATTTCTATATCAGATCTGAAAGAGAGCCTTGCTGGGTAGAGTATTCTTGGTTGTAGGTTTTACCCTTTCATCACTTGAGTTTCTGCTGAAAAATCAGCTGACAACCTTGTGGGAGTTCCCTTGTTCATTTGTTGCTTTCACTTCTTGCTTTTGAGATTCTCTCTTTAATAACTGTCATGTTGATTATAACGTGTGTTGGTGTGTTCCTCTTTAGGTAAATTCCTGCATGAGACTCTCTTTGCTTCCTGAACTTGGGTGACTCGTTCCTTAGGGAAGTTTTCAGTTATTCTCTTCTTAAATATTTTTTCTCAGGCCCTTTCTCTCTTCTCCTCCTGGGACCCCTATAATGTGAATATTAGTGTGTTTAATTCCCAAAGGTCTCAAACTGTCCTCTTTTTTTTTTTCATTATTTTCTGTTCAGCAGCTATGATTTATATTACTGTTTTCCAGCCCATTAATCCATTCTTTTGTATCATTTACTCTACATTATACATTAGAAGTTTCCTTCTAGTGTATTTATTTCACTTTTTGTATTTTTCAGCTCTCTTTAGTTCTATAATTTTCTAACTCTTTGTTAAAAACCTCTAACTTCTCCCTCAGTGCACCCATTTTCCCTCGGAGTTCTTTGATCATCTTTACAATCATTACTCTGAACTCTTTCTTAGGTTGATTGTCTATCTCTCCTTCATTTAGTTCTTCTTCTGGGGCTTTATCTTGTTCTTTCATTTGGAGTATATTTGTCTGCACCCTTATTTTGTGTAAGTATTTTTATGTCTGTGTAACTTATGTTAAGTATTTTGACCTTTGAGAAGTGATTCTCTGTATTAGATGCCCTGTGCATTTCCCTCTCGTCAGCAGTGTACTCCTCATCTCGTCACCCAGGGGCCAGGGGCTAGATGGTCCCAGAGTAGGTTCTGATCTGTGCTTGCAGACTTGGTTGTCAGGCTGTATTTTTCTTTTTTCTGGTTTCTGCCCCATGGTGGGTGAGGCTGGTCTAGACACTAGTATAGGCTTCCTGTTGGGAAGGGCTGCCACCTGTTCACTGATGGGTAGAGCCTTGTCTTGGTCCTCTGCTGGGCAAGGTCATGTCTAGGGGGGTGTCTGGAGGCATCTCTGGGCTCAGGAAGTTTTTAATGTAACCTGTCTGCTACTGATTGGACCTGTGTTTCTTCCCAGCTTGTTGTATGGCCTGAGTCCTCCCAGCCTTGGAGCCCACAGGCTACTGTTTGGGCCAAGTCTTGGCACCAAGATGTCACCCTCCAGGAGAGCTCCTACAGATGAATGCTTCCTAATATATCTGCCACCAGTGTCTATGTCCCCTGAGTGAGTCACAGCTGCCCCATTTTCCCAGGAGATGCTCCAAGACCAGCAGGTAGATCTATCCCAGACTCCTGTCAAAATACTGCTTTTGCCCTGGATCCTGGTATTCATCCTTTAAGAGTGAATTTTCTATTTCCCTCAGTTCTGTGGGTTCCTGCAGTTAAGCCCCATTGGCTTTGAAAGTTGTATACTCTGGGGGCTTATTTTTTAAGTGCTAAGCCTTAGGGCTGGGGAACCTGACAGGGGGCTCAGAACCATCACTCCTGTGGGAAAATCTCTGTGATATAATTATTCTCCTGTTTATGGAGAATAATTGTAACTGTTCTCCTGTTTATTCACCTGCAGCATATGGGATTTGATTATATCTTAATTCTGTCCTTCCTGTTGATTTTATTGTGGTTCCTCTTTTGTCTTTGATTGTAGGAGATCTTATCTGGTGTGTTACAGACTTATTCATTGATGGTTATTCTGCAGATAGTTGTGATTTTGGTGTGCTTGTGATAGGAGGTGAGCCCAGGGTCTTTCTACTCTGCCGTCTTGACTGCTCTCTTCCTGCAGTCCCCTCACTAAACATATGACCTATGATTTAGAGAGTCAACAGCTGCATACTACGATAATCTTCAACAGAACCTCAGCACATAAAAGGCTTTGTTGAATAAATTAATATAAATATCATCATGTCAAGCTGAGATCCAAAGGAATATGGCAGAGACTTAAAATTTCTAAGGGAATTCTCCCTTTGCTCTGAGAGTTATATTATTCCATTTAACAAATGTTTATTGAGAAGTGATTACCTGCTGCATCCTGGTATTGTACAGGACAGATACAGTCCCATCTTTAACTGAGATTAAGTTTAAATGGGTACAACTCATGAGCCTAAGATTAGATTTTTGAATGAAGAGACTTATTCATGATTGAGATGTTTTTCTGTTAGATGCCCAAAGATTACTTAAAATCTAATTCAGAAGTTGGCTCATTTTTATTTACACACAATGAGACCTTTTGCAGCTGTACCACACTTAAGGACACAGTCTGTGTGTGTGTGTATGTTTGTGTGTGTATACACAAAGGAGGAAAGAGTCACATATCTATCATCTCTCCCCTCTGCTTACCTTCCTTCAGTTCAGTTCAGTTCAGTCGCTCAGTCGTGTCCGACTCTTTGCGACCCCATGAATCGCAGCACGCCAGGCCTCCCTGTCCATCACCAACTTTCAGAGTTCACTCAGACTCACATCCATCAAGTCAATGATGCCATCCAGCCATCTCATCCTTGGTTGACTCTTCTTCTCCTGCCCCTAATCCCTCCCAGCATCAAAGTTTTTTCCAATGAGTCAACTCTTCACATGAGGTGGCCAAAGTACTGGAGTTTCAGCTTTAGCATCATTCCTTCCAAAGAAATCCCAGGGTTGATCTCCTTTAGGATGGACTAGTTGGATCTCCTTGCAGTCCATGGGACTCTCAAGAGTCTTCTCCAACACCACAGTTCAAAAGCATCAATTCTTTGGCGCTCAGCCTTCTTCACAGTCCAACTCTCATACATGACCACTGGAAAAACCATAGCCTTGACTAGACAGACTTTAGTTGGCAATGTAATGTCTCTGCTTTTGAATATGCTCTCTAGGTTGGTCATAACTTTTCTTCCAAGGAGTAAGCATCTTTTAATTTCATGGCTGCAGTCACCATCTGCAGTGATTTTGGAGCCCCCCAAAATAAAGTCTGACACTGTTTCCACTGTTTATCCATCTATTTCCCATGAAGTGATGGGACCAGATGCCATGATCTTCATTTTCTGAATGTTGAGCTTTAAGCCAACTTTTTCACTCTCCTCTTTTACTTTCATCAAGAGGCTTTTTAGCTCCTCTTCACTTTCTGCCATAAGGGTGGTGTCATCTGCATACCTCCATCAAATTTAAAAGCCTAGAGTGTTGAGTGGCTATGGTTTTTCCAGTAGTCATGTATGGATGTGAGAGTTGGACTGAGTAGAAAGTTGAGCACCAAAGAATTGATGCTTTTGAACTGTGGTGTTGGAGAAGACTCTTGAGAGTCTCTTGGACTGCAAGGAGATCCAAATAGTCCATCCTAAAGGAGGTCAGTCTTGGGTGTTCTTTGGAAGGACTGATGCTGAAGCTGAAACTTCAGTACTTTGGCCACCTCATGCGAAGAGCTGACTCATTGGAAAAGACCCTGATGCTGGGAGGGAATGAAGGCAGGAGGAAAAGGGGATGACCGAGGATGAGATGGCTGGATGGCATCACTGACTCGATGAACATGAGTCTAAGTGAACTCTGGGAATTGGTGATGGACAAGGAGGCCTGACATGCTGCAGTTCATGGAGTCACAAAGAGTCAGACATGACTGAGCGACTGAACTGCACTCAGAGTGTTGAGTATAGAATTATTGAAAATATTAAGTTTACCTTAACCTTCTTCTGTAATTTACTAATCCTATTTCTATAGATGAAAAAATACCATCTGAATAAGTAAATAGAATGTATTTATTTAAAGATACAGAAAAAATAAGCAGGAGTTTTCTAGGTATCTTTTATGCATTTTTTATAGATATTTATTTTTATGCATGGCTAAAGATGTTATTTTTTCCCATTCAAATACATATGCAGCAGAAATTAGAGAGGAAGTACCTTGGATCCAGTGGCTAGTGAGGATTGGTAAACTGAAGGGCACAGGCTCCTTTTAGGGAATTGTAGCTCCTTGACTCCAGGTCTGTGTTACAGGGTGGAAATGCAGGCCCAGAGGGGCCAGGCCTTCTCACTTTTCAAATGAAACTAGAAAACTAGATTTTTAATGAGTTCTAATTTTTTTTAATGTTGGAAACTGAGTCACTCATGTTTACAATGTAATGGAAGCAGATAAGCCATTTGAGATCTCTGAAGACTATTACCAAACCAGTGATGCCATTTATCATGTCTAGTAACTGCCATGGTCTACTGCACAGTTGCACTCATCTCACAGGCTAGTAGAGTCATGCTCAAAATTCTCCAAGCCAGGTGTCTCTGAACTGTGAACTTCCTGATGTTCAAGCTGGTTTTAGAAAAGGCAGAGGAACCAGAGATCAAATTGCCAACATCTGCTGGATCATGGAAAAAGCAAGAAAGTTCCAGAAAAACATCTATTTCTGCTTTATTGACTATTCCAAAGCTTTTAACTGTGTGCATCACAATAAACTGTGGAAAATTCTGAAAGAGATGGGAATATCAGACCACCTGACCTACCCTTTGAGAAACCTATATGCAGGTCAAGAAGCAACAGTTAAAACTGGACATGAAACAATAGACTGGTTCCAAATAGGAAAAGGAGTATATCAAGGCTATATATTGTCACCCTGCTTATTTAATTTATATGCAGTGAACTCCGGGAGATGGTGATGGACAGGGAGGCCTGGCGTGCTGCAATTCATGGGGTCACAAAGAATCAGACACGACTGAGTGACTGAACTGAACTGAACTGAACTGAGTACATCATGAAAAACGCTGGGCTGGAAGAAGCACAAGCTGGATTCAAGATTGCTGGGAGAAATATCAATAACCTCAGATATGCAGATGACACCACCCTTATGGCAGAAAGTGAAGAAAAACTAAAGAGCCTCTTGATGAAAGTGAAAGAGGAGAGTGAAAATGTTGGCTTAAAGCTCAACATTCAGAAAAAACAAGCTGGAATCAAGATTGCTGGGAGAAATATCAATAACCTCAGATATGCAGATGACACCACCCTTATGGCAGAAAGTGAAGAAGAACTAAAGAGCCTCTTGATGAAAGTGAAAGAGGAGAGTGAAAAAGTTGGCTTAAAGCTCAACATTCAGAAAACTAAGATCATGGCACCTGGTCTCATCACTTCATGATGGCAAATCAGTGCAAACAGTAGCTGATTTTATTTTTTGGGGCTCCAAAATCACTGCAGATGGTGATTGCAGCCATGAAATTAGAAGCCTTGGAAGGAAAGTTATGACCAACCTATTAAAAAGCAGAGACATTACTTTGTCAACAAAGGTCTGTCTAGTCAAGGCTATGGTTTTTCCAGTGGTCATGTATGGATGTGAGAGTTGGACTGTGAAGAAAGCTGAGCACCGAAGAATTGATGCTTTTGAACTGTGGTGTTGGAGAAGACTCTTGATAGTCCCCTGGACTGCAAGGAGATCCAGCCAGTCCATCCTAAAGCAGATCAGTCCTGGGTGTTGATTGGTAGGACTGATGTTGAAGCTGAAACTCCAATACTTTTGCTACCTGATGCAAAGAGCTGACTTATTTGAAAAGACCCTGATGCTGGGAAAGATTGAAAGAGGAGGAGAAGGAGACAACAGAGGATGAGATGGCTGGATGACATTACTGACTCAATGGACATGGGTTTGGGTGGACTCCGGGAGTTGGTGATAGACAGGGAGGCCTGGTGTGCTGCGGTTCATGGGGTCGCAAAGAGTCGGACAGGACTGAGTGACTGAACTGAATAATGATGATGATAAGGTCAATAAAGATGAAGTAGAAAAAAAAATTAGAAAACCAAGGTGCTACTCAGCCCCTCATCCCTTTGCTTCCTGTGACCACGGTGACCCACGTGACCACATGAAAACAGGCCAAAGTCTCCAAAGATTGTAACTTCCCCGGGTCCAGAAAACACTGGCTGATTAGGAGCTTGGTGCTTATGTAAGGTCTTATTCAAATAATAACAATCCCGGAGCTGGTATCAGGCAGGGGGAGCTGAACATTCACATCTGTAATCTTACAGCAGTCTGGGAACAACCTGGGAAAGCTGGGTAGGGTTATTACCTTCCTCTTTACACCTAGGGAAACAGGCCTGGACAGATAGGGTAAGGTTGGGATTGAGATGACCCATCATAATGACCCAGTTGAATTTTGGGGGCAGAGTTTTTAATAGTAGAGTTGGGCTTGTTCCCAGGACTGTTGATTTGCCACCCCTGAGTCTCACCCCATCTCCAAAGGCATCTACCTGGCTCAGACCTAGAACAGCTAACTATAATGTAACCTTCCCAGCATGACTGAAATATTCTTGAAGTGGAAAGCCCTTAGGAAAGAGTTCTTATGTCAAATTTGGAAAAGAGCACCCCGGGGAGAACAAAGACCCCAGGGCAGGCAGGTTCACACCTGGTCATTTACTGAACACTCACAGCCACTTGGGCAGTAAGGATTTATATCTCCATTTTATATATTAGGAAACTGAGGCTTAGAGCAATTCAGTGACTGGTTTATTAATTAATAGATCCCACACATTTATTGATCACCAACAGTGTTCTAGGTGAACAATACTATAGTTCACAGCAAGGAAAAGGATGGACAGAAGCTCCCTTGGAACTTAGAGTCCATGGAGATGGGTAATCAACAAATAAATCCTTCTCAATTGGAGTCATGGGAAACTTCAATCTGAATCAAGGTGTAGGGTCTTATTACCCACTCTTTCTGATTCTTGGAACCCTAATACTGGTTTTTATATAATGGCAACTGTGTAACTGCCACGTATTACCCACGTCTGTGTGCCAGGATCTCATTTCTCATGTACGCTTCACAAAGATATACACAAAATCGGAGGTTTTGCCCTCATTTTATAGATGAGAAAAGAGCCTTGGGAAGAGGTGCCTCTCCCAGTCTCATGAATGAAGAGGGAAGGAGAGGGCAGTGCTTAGCTCAGCCGACAAGACTGCTTTTGGAATGATGGTGTCTTCGGCATTCCTAAAGGAAAGACATGGGTGGCAGGCCAGCTTTTTTTCTTTCTTTTTAGTTAATTTATTTGGCTGTGCTGGGTCTTAGTTGCGACTCGAGGGATCTTTAATTGCAGCATGTGGGATCTAGTTCCCTGACCAAGGATTGAACCCAGGATCGAACTGCTTCGGGAGCATGGTCTTAGCTACTGAACTACCAGGGAGGTCCCGAGCCAGCCTTCTTTGGGCAGAAAAAAGGAGGGGAAAGCATTGTTTAGGTTCAAAAGCCTGGTGGTCCCCTTATTGGCTGAGGGGCTTTGGGCAAATACGTCACCATTCTGTGCATCAGTTTCACCCTCTGTGAAATGGGCCTCCCCTTCGGGGATGAAGCGCAGGATCTCATCAGAGCATGCGTTGTAGAAGGATGCTGGAGAAGCTGCCATCCATGCGGCCCTGGCCCCCAGGCAGTGCAAGGAGCCAAGTGTGTAGCAGGACTTCAGAGAAGCAGCGGGGCTGCCCCCCAAGACTGAGGCCCCCCAGGGTTCTGTCCAGCGAGCCCCGCCCCGCCCCAGGCTCTATCTCGTCCTGGCACGTGCCTATAAGCACAGATTCCAGATTCAGACAAAACTCGGCAACTAACGCACCGTGTTGCTTTGGGCAAATCATTTTGCTTCTCTGACCCTCAGTCTCTTCAAAACGGGGATGGTCTTCTTCATAGTACGGTTAGAAGATTAAATGAGGGAATGGGTCTGAAAAATTTAGCACGGGCGCAAGGCGCCTTTAGAAAATGGCAGCTCACATCACCCTCACTGCTGTTGCTCCGGGTTCCCCTCAGGGACCTCGCGCCTCCAGGAGCCTCCACCTCGGCCTAGCCCCTGATCAGAGTCTCCACTCCGTCTACCCTGCCCTCTCCTCCTGCCACCAGGACAGAACCCAGAAACTGGACGAAAGGGAATGAATGTCTCTTTGCCCTGGAATTACTTGGTTTAGGTCTGAGGGCTGATCATTAACCAATCCCTGCTCTCTGATCCCACCGCCTACGAAAGCAGGCGTCTGCTCCCGCCCCCCGCCGGGTCTCCTGCCTCCTGACATCCTGCAGAGTAAGGGCAGAGACTCTGGATCTCATTTATGTGCCGACGCTGTGTGTGACCTTGGGCAAACCCCCTACCCTTCCCGATTCTCAGGTTTTACTTCTTCTTTCACGTAACTGGCTTTCACGCTTTTTTCCCCCTTTGCCACTAAACTCTTGGGGGTGAGGGTGGGTGTGTGTGTGTGTGTAAAAACTTCCTGGGAGGTACATCAACAGAAGAGCACGGGCTGTAAAGTCAACCAGACTGAATTCAAAACACCAGAGCTGCCGTTTTGAAACTACGTGACCTTGGGGACTATAGTCAACCACTTTTCCAGTTTCTCTCTCCTTTTCCATCCCTCTAAATGAGGTCAATGCTAGTCCCATGTCATTCAGAGGTAAGGCCCTAAGATGAGAGCCACTTAGCACGAAGTAAGTGCTCAACAAACATCGGAGACAGTTACTTGGAAGCTCAGGGTATAAAGTATTATAAAGAGGGAGCAGCTGGGTTGAAATAAGAGAAGGAGCGGAGTTAACTACTTGCTGCCACCCCACAGTGACTATGAGGCAGTCTCTTGGAGCCCCAAGACTCAGGGGAAACAGTCTGAAAACTGACAAATACTGAAAAGTGAAAGTGCTAGTTGCTCAGCTGTGTCCGACTCTTTGTGACCCCACAGACTGTAACCTGTCAAGCTCCTCTGTCCATGGGATTCTCCAGGCAATAATACTGGAGAAGGTAGCCATGCACTTCTCCAGGGGATCTTCCCAACCCAGGGATCGAACCTGGTCTCCTGCATTGCAGGCAGATTCTTTACTGTCTGAGCCAATCCTAGGCATCTGCTAGGGAATACTTGAGATCTGCACACCGTGGTCCACAGGCTGAAACCTGCCTGCTGCCTGCCAGCTATGGTTTTAAGTGGATGGAAAAAAAATTGGTAGAAGAATAATATTTTGTGATGTAAAAATTATACAAGGTTTTAATTTTAGCACCTACAAGCAAAATTTCATAGGATCACAGCCACACCCACTCATTTACATATCATCTATGGATGGTTTCTCCCCGCAAGGGCCGAGTTTGAGTTGTTGTGACAGAGTGGCCAGCAAAGGGTTAAATATGTTAGTGTCTTGTCATTTATAGAAAGAGTTTGCTGACCCCTACCATAGAACACCTCTTCTTACCCACATGGAAGACTCTGACCTTGTATAGATCACGCCTTTGCTACTTCATCAACAATGTGATTGATCCCGGACATACCATGTCACATCTCTGAACCTCACCTGTAAAGGACACAACTATTTCTAGCTTTCAGGGCCGTAGTGAAAAGAAAGTAAGACCCTTGACTGCATGATGGAGAAGTACCCGTATCACAGTAAGTGAGATTAACTGAGATGGTGTGTGCTTGTGTACTCAGTTGCTCAGTCGTGTCAACTCTGCAACCACAGGGATTGTAGACCCTGCTGCTGCTTAGTCACTTCAGTCGTGCCCGACTCTGTGTGTCTCCTGGAATTTTCCAGGCAAGAATATTGGTGTGGGTTGCCATGCCCTCCGGGGAGCGAATCTATGTCTCCTGCAGCTTCTGCATTGGCAGACAGATTCTTTATCACTGAGCCTCCTGGAAAGCCAACTTAGATGGTACATGAATCAGAGTTTAGATTTTTAACATACAGGTAATTATTTTCATGTATGTTCATAAAAATAGCACACACAAGGCTCATGGTTTCATAGATAAGGGTTGTTGTGTTTGTTGGGGTAAATGATAGAAAAGTACTGGGGCAGACCTACCATCTCAGCTCTCAACACACACCTTCCATCTTTGGGTCTCAGGTAGCATCTCTCATCTGCAGCATCCTATTCACATCTCAGCCAGATGGAGTAGGAAGCAGGCAGGGAAGGACCAGAAGCTGCACACACCATTCCTACTCATATCCCATTGGCTAATTGTGATCACATGACCATATCTAATTTCGAGGGAAGCTGAGATATTCAGCCTTTTCTCTGCACAGTCACGTGCCAAGGTGGGGGTTCTATTATTAAAACTGAAAAGGAAGAATTAAGATCGCAATCTCTGCCCTCTTATATACCAATTTAAAAACCTCCTTTTGAAACACATCTGAGTTAAATCTGAGTTAAATTCATCCATTCCAGTCCATCTTATTTCATTGATTCCTAGAGTGTTGATGTTCACTCTTGTCATCTCCTGATAGATGGGTAAACAGTGAAAATGGTGGCTGACTTTATTTTTCGGGGCTCCAAAATCACTGCAGATGCTGATTGCAGCCATGAAATTAAAAGACACTTACTCCTTGGAAGGAAAGTTGTGACCAACCTAGATAGCATATTAAAAGGCAGAGACATCACTTTGTCAACAAATGTCCAATCTTTACTGTCTGAGCCAATCCTAGGCATCTGCTAGGGAATACTTGAGATCTGCACACCGTGGTCCACAGGCTGAAACCTGCCTGCTGCCTGCCAGCTATGGTTTTAAGTGGATGGAAAAAAAATTGGTAGAAGAATAATATTTTGTGATGTAAAAATTATACAAGGTTTTAATTTTAGCACCTACAAGCAAAATTTCATAGGATCACAGCCACACCCACTCATTTACATATCATCTATGGATGGTTTCTCCCCGCAAGGGCCGAGTTTGAGTTGTTGTGACAGAGTGGCCAGCAAAGGGTTAAATATGTTAGTGTCTTGTCATTTATAGAAAGAGTTTGCTGACCCCTACCATAGAACACCTCTTCTTACCCACATGGAAGACTCTGACCTTGTATAGATCACGCCTTTGCTACTTCATCAACAATGTGATTGATCCCGGACATACCATGTCACATCTCTGAACCTCACCTGTAAAGGACACAACTATTTCTAGCTTTCAGGGCCGTAGTGAAAAGAAAGTAAGACCCTTGACTGCATGATGGAGAAGTACCCGTATCACAGTAAGTGAGATTAACTGAGATGGTGTGTGCTTGTGTACTCAGTTGCTCAGTCGTGTCAACTCTGCAACCACAGGGATTGTAGACCCTGCTGCTGCTTAGTCACTTCAGTCGTGCCCGACTCTGTGTGTCTCCTGGAATTTTCCAGGCAAGAATATTGGTGTGGGTTGCCATGCCCTCCGGGGAGCGAATCTATGTCTCCTGCAGCTTCTGCATTGGCAGACAGATTCTTTATCACTGAGCCTCCTGGAAAGCCAACTTAGATGGTACATGAATCAGAGTTTAGATTTTTAACATACAGGTAATTATTTTCATGTATGTTCATAAAAATAGCACACACAAGGCTCATGGTTTCATAGATAAGGGTTGTTGTGTTTGTTGGGGTAAATGATAGAAAAGTACTGGGCAGACCTACCATCTCAGCTCTCAACACACACCTTCCATCTTTGGGTCTCAGGTAGCATCTCTCATCTGCAGCATCCTATTCACATCTCAGCCAGATGGAGTAGGAAGCAGGCAGGGAAGGACCAGAAGCTGCACACACCATTCCTACTCATATCCCATTGGCTAATTGTGATCACATGACCATATCTAATTTCGAGGGAAGCTGAGATATTCAGCCTTTTCTCTGCACAGTCACGTGCCAAGGTGGGGGTTCTATTATTAAAACTGAAAAGGAAGAATTAAGATCGCAATCTCTGCCCTCTTATATACCAATTTAAAAACCTCCTTTTGAAACACATCTGAGTTAAATCTGAGTTAAATTCATCCATTCCAGTCCATCTTATTTCATTGATTCCTAGAGTGTTGATGTTCACTCTTGTCATCTCCTGATAGATGGGTAAACAGTGAAAATGGTGGCTGACTTTATTTTTCGGGGCTCCAAAATCACTGCAGATGCTGATTGCAGCCATGAAATTAAAAGACACTTACTCCTTGGAAGGAAAGTTGTGACCAACCTAGATAGCATATTAAAAGGCAGAGACATCACTTTGTCAACAAATGTCCATCTAGTCAAGGCTATGGTTTTTCCAGTGGTCATATATGGATGTGAGATTTGGACTATAAAGAAAGCTGAGCGCTGAAAAATTGATGCTCTTGAACTGTGGTGTTGAAGAAGACTCTTGAGAGTCCCTTGGACTGCAAGGAGATCCAACCAGTTCATCCTAAAGGAGATTAGTCCTGGGTGTTCATTGGAAGGACTGATGTTGAAGCTGAAACTCCAATACTTTGGCTATCTGATGCAAAGAGCTGACTCATTTGAAAAGACCCTGATGCTGGGAAAGATTGAGGGCAGGAGGAGAAGAGGATGACAGAGGATGAGATGGCTGGATGGCATCACCACCTCAATGGACATGAGTTTGGGTGGACTCTGGGAGTTGGTGATGGACAGGGAGGCCTGGCATGCTGCGGTTCATGGGGTCACAAAGAGACACCACTGAGTGACTGAACTGAACTGTATAAACAAAAAGAAAGATGTTTTAAAGCAGACAGGATATGGCAGCCACTTTGAAATTAGGAAGGGAAGACCAAGGGAATCACAGAGAAGCCAGTGAATGGTCTTGACATCCCTGTGTCTGTGAAATGACCTGACACTGACCTTCTCTGACAAGGACGATAACCCTTTGTTCTTTAAGTACTTGCAGACAGGCATCCTCTTATCTGCAGCCAAAAGAATTCTCAGTGATACTGCTGATTCCACAGGGAAGGGAGTGGGCTCTGTAGCTAGGCTGCCTGGGTGCAAAGCTGGGCTTTGCCATTTGCGTGCTGTGTGACTTGGGAAAGTCAGTTCTCCTGTCTGAGCCCTCGTTTAGTCATTTAAAGATACGGCAGCCACTTGTGTTTTGTCGCCTTTAGAACACAATTTCTGAGATTTAACTGAGTCTAATCCCTCAGCTCACAGTAGGTTCTCATTCTGTGTTGCACGAGGCCACTCTTATTTATTAATTTGGTCCCTTTTATCCCCATTTCTCAATTCCATCTTTTTCAGAGCAACCCCTCTGATGCATTGAATGTGTAGCTTTTCCTTTGTTTATGTTCTTGCAAAATGTTCTGTGTTTTGTGTGTTTTTAATTTACATAATGGTGTTGTGTCCTCTTGGGTTGGCCCAAACATTTGTTTGGGTTTTTCCATGAGGTGTTACAGGCTTCCCTAATAGTTCAGTTGGTAAAGAATCTGCCTGCAATGCAGGAGACCCCGATTCAGTTGCTGTGTCAAGAAGATACCCTAGAGAAGGGATAAGCTACCCACTCCAGTATCCTTGAGTTTTGCTGTGGCTCAGCTGGTAAAGAATCCGCCTGCAATGTGGGAGACATGGGTTCTATCCCTGGGTTGGAAAAATCCCCTGGAGAAGAGAAAGGCTACCAACTCCAGTATACTGGCCTGGAGAATTCCATGGACTGTATAGTCACAGGGTCGCAAAGAGTCGGACATGACCGGGTAACTTTCACTTTCACTTTTATAAGGTGTTATAGAAAGCCCAGTGAACTTTTGGGCCAAACCAATATATCTCTGGCTTTCCCAATCACAACTAGGTTTTACGAGATTTATATAAATATGCGTGAACGCTAAGCTGTTTTGGTCATGTCCGACTCTTTGTGACCCTATGGACTGTAGCACGCCAGGCTCCTCTGTCCATGGGATTCTCTAGGTAAGAGTATTGGAGTGGGTTGCTAATGAGAAGATGCCCTCTTCCATCTTCTCAATTCAGAGATCAAACCCACATTCCCTGTGACTCCTGCATTGTGAGCATATTCTTGACTGTTGAGCCAATGGAGAAGCCTTATATAACTTTATGTTCCTCTGCATCTTTTCTCCAGAAAGCAGTTCGGTGCTTAGTGAGGGTGCCCTCCACAAACTACCTCCTCCATTACTGGAGGTGGTGGCCATATCTGAACCCTGGCCCTGACCCAGCAGACCATAGGGACTGCTGTGCCAAAGATGGTCACATGACATGCGTCTCCTTCTGGACTTTTGGTACTTGCATTCAGGGCTAAATTTCTGCATTCCAGGGTATATGAACCCTTAATTTGATTAAATATTTGCAGAATGCCCTTAGGAAAGGCTCATCGTTCACACTCTAGCAGCAAAGAGAGTTCCAGTGGCCCCCATTCCTGCCAACATTGGGCACTCTCCAGCCTTCTTATTTTTGCCAATCTCATTGAAGTACATTTCATTGTTGTTTCAATTTACATAGTACCTACTTCACAAAGGCTGTTTTGAGAGGCCAAGGAGGTAATGTATGTAAAGTGTTTAACTCATTGCTTGCTGCTACTGCTAAGTTGCTTCAGTCATGTCTGACTTTGCGACCCCATAGACGGCAGCCCACCAGGCTCCCCCATCCCTGAGATTCTCCAGGCAAGAACACTGGAGTGGGTTGCCATTTCCTTCTCCAATGCATGAAAGTGAAAAGTGAAAGTGAAGTCACTCAGTTGTATCTGACTCTTAGCGACCCCATGGACTGCAGCCTACCAGGCTCCTCCATCTATGGGATTTTCCAGGCAAGAGTACTGGAGTGGAGTGCCATTGCCTTCTCTGAACTCATTGCTTAGTGCATAGTAAGTGCTCAATAAATGCACTTTTTTAAAAGGTACTGTGGTTTGATTTAGCTAATTCTCAGTTATTCTCATTATTAAACTTGGCACATAGGAAATGCTCAATAAGTGCATCCCCTCTGCCTTCCCTGACACCACTTAATCATCCCCACGCCCACTCTCCCACCCTGGTGGAGTTGCTCCCAGTCCCTTCCCACAGACTCACCCGCAGCCTCTTCACTCTCCCAGCTGAGGTCCTTATGAGACTCCCTGTGGCCGAAGAGACTCTTCAAGATGGCATTGGCGATGGGCAGCATCATGGCGGTAGAGGCAGTGTTGCTCAACCACATGGACAGAAACGAGGTGGTCGCCATCATCCCCAGGATGAGCCTGGGAACAGAGGGAGTTAGGGGCAGATCTAGAACCGGGGCCCCTGGGCCCAGTTTGCATCCCACTTGTCTACAGATGGAAAGTCAAGGCTCAGCAAGGATGAGCCAGTGACCAGTGGAAACCAAATCCACTCACCATGCTTATTCTAGCTCTTTAGGAAATCGACTAGCTGTATGTAAGTGAACTGACCTCAGGTACCCAAGGTAAAATAGTTCTGGAGGGGCACCAATCCTAAATTTTCTCTCCTTTGCCCTCAAATCCTTAATGGCTCCCATCGCAGAAAAAAAGATGCCTTAACACCTTGATTTTTCACTATTTTACCCTAAACAGTCTTTCCAGCCTCCTCTCCCTTATCCCTTCTTCCCAGGCACCCCTCTCAAGCTCTGCCGAATTTCTCATCAGCCCCCAAACATGCCTATTGTTGCCCGGACAGCCTGGCATCACTTGGTCCTTCCCACCAATAGGAATCCAAATTTAGTGGGGTTTTTTCCTTTACATTGAACTCTTAATCCACCTGGAATTTATTTAGATGTATAGGCAGCATATTAAAAAGCAGAGACATCACTTTGTCAACACAGGTCTGTCCAGTCAAGGCTATGGTTTTTCCAGTAGTCATGTATGGATGTGAGAGTTGGACTGTGAAGAAAGCCAAGCACTGAAGAACTGATGCTTTTGAACTGTGGTGTTGGAGAAAACTCTTGAGAGTCCCTTGGACTGCAAGGAGATCCAACCAGTCCATCCTAAAGGAGATCAGTCCTGGGTGTTCATTGGAAGGACTTATGTTGAAGCTGAAACTCCAATACTTTGGCCACCTGATACAAAGAGCTGACTCATTTGAAAAGACCCCAATGCTGGGAAAGATTGAAGGAGGAGGAGAAGGGGACAACAGAGGATGAGATGGTTGGATGGCATCACTGACTCAATGGACGTGAGTTTGGGTGGACTCTGGGAGTTGGTGATGGACAGGGAGGCCTGGCATGCTGCCGTTCATGGGGTTGCAAAGAGTCAGACACAACTGAGCGACCAAACTGAACTGATAAAGCAAAGTCAGATCTAAGAAGATTGTTTTTTTAATGAATCAATTATACCAACATCTACCATTTATTGAATCCTTCCCTTCCCCACAGATCTAGATTTCTTCCAGATTATTTGTTATGTGTTTTAAAAATCTGCTTCTGAACTAGTGTCATACTGTTTTCATTGTTATAACTTTAAAGCCCTGAATATTCACTGTAAGGACTGTTACTGAAGCTTCAATACTTTGGCCGCCTGATACGAGGAGCTGACTCATTGGAAAAGACCCTGACGCTGGGAAAGATTGAGGGCAGGAGGAGGAGACGACAGAGCTTGAGATAGTTGGATGGCATCATCAATTCAATGAACATGAGTTTGGGCAAACTGTAGGAGATAGTAAAGGACGAGAGAGCCTGGCATACAGCAGTCCATGGATTCTCAAAGAGCTGGGCAAAACTTAGTGACTGAACAACAACAAGCTTTAAACTGTGTTTGATAGTAGCCTCATCCTTTCTTCAGTGTCAAATATAACCTCCTCCAGGAGGAGGTCACCTGGGTGACATCCCGCTTCTCAGCCTCATTTGCTCCCCATGTGGCAGCCAAGAGGAATTTTTAAAAAATGCCAATCTAGTCATGTCACTCCCCAGCTTAGAATTCTTTAAAGCAGAGATTCATAGACAGAGGTGCCATGGATATAATTCAGGATGGAAATGATGGGAGTAAATGAAGCTCTACTTTACTAACATCTAATATTCCCTTATAGGTTAGTTGGTAAGGAGTCCGCCTGCAACGCAGGAGACCTGGGTTCAATCTCTGGGTTGGGAAGACCCCCTGGAGAAGGGAAAGGCTACCCCTTCCAGTATTCCGGCCTGGAGAATTCCACGGGCTGTATAGTCCGCGGGGTCCCAAAGCGTCAGACACGACTGGGGACTTTCACTTTCACTGCACTTTCACTTCAATAGAAATTGAATATTTCCTTCAGTGATTAATGAAAACAATAAAGTTCAGTATTATTAGAAGGGGCTTGGTTACAGCCTCAAAACTACAGTTACTAGGCTGTCGCTAGATCTCATCATTTATTGTGTTAATAAAGAAGTTTATATGGTATTCTATCAGAAATGTTTTCCTATCACAAATTTGTGTGGTTTTAAAATATTATTTGGATAAGTTCATTTTGCTGTGATTGTTGTTGTTTTAACTCCTACATGTGCTTTATGCATTTAAATAACATTACTGGGAAGGACGCCTTAAGATGCAACAAATTGCAAAAAAAAAAAAAAAAAAAAGACAACAACTTCATTTCAAAGGCCATTCAAGTCTCTTCAAATGAAAGTCTGCACCCTATCCAGGAGGCCTGAGGCCCTGTAAGAAAGAACCTTATCTCCTTGTCTCTCCAAGGCCATCTTTCCATCCACTCCCCACCCACTGGGTCACCTTGGCTGGAAAATAGAAAACCAGGGTGACAGAGCCAGCACTTACTGTGCAGACTCACATATCATTATTTTATAGGCAGAGAGAGGGTAGGTCACTCCCAGGGCAGGAAAGGTGGGATTCAGCCCCAAGTCACCTGAGTCAAACTGCTAACATGGCCCTGCTCTAAAACTACTGGACACAAATCCCTGGGGTGAGGTCTGGGAGCCAGTGTTTCCACTGACTCCCAAGTGTTTCTTATGTAATTCTGAGAACTGCCCAAGAGCCTAGCACTGTGTCTGGCACACAGAGCGGGGCTCACTAAGTATTTGGGGAATAAATGAACAAGTGGATGGTGGGACATGATGAGTTTGTCGCCCCAGATGACCAGAGCAGGAAGGGTGGGCTCCAAGAATGGGGTCCCTCTGCCTCCCCAGCTCTGAGCTGGACCCCATTACCTGGCCTTACCTGGCTGGCTGGACCCCGGTGAGCATCAGGACCTTGAGGGCGATTCTCCGGTGCAGGTTCCACTCCTCGATGGCGCTGGCCATGATCAGACCGCTGAGGAAGAGGAAGTTGGTGTCCAGGAAGTACTGGGCGCACACCTTGTTGGAGGGCAGGATGCCCAAGAAGGGGAAGAGGACGATGGGCAGCAGGGCCGTCACCGAGAGGGGCAGGGCCTCGGTGCACCAGTACACCGCCATGAGCAGGATGACGAACAGGCAGCGACCTTCCTGCAGCGGGGAGATGCAGGCTTAGGAGAGTCTGCAGAGCTTGGGGTGGTGGAGACAGAAGAGGTCCTGGAGCAAGGCCCATCCCTGAGGCACGTTCCTTGGGGAGGCAGTGGAGAGGGTACGTGCCCAAGGCCTTGACCAGGTGGTGTCACTGATCTGAGCCTCATTTACTCAACTATAAAGTGGGCAGCCATACCTGTCATTTTACAGGACTGTGCAAAGGTCACGTGAAATACCCCCACTGTCTTTGAAGTAGTCCCTGAGATGAGCACGAGAGTGGAAGCAGTTTGAGGGACTTCCCTGGTGGTCCAGTGGTTAAGACTCAGTGCTTCCACCGCAGGGGGCACAGGTTCGATCCCTGGTGGGGGAGCTAAGGTCTTTATGCCACATGGCACAGCCAAAAAGAGAGACAGTGTGTGAAAGTGGAAGCAGTTTGCTTGACGGGCAATCCTAGGAAGCTCTGAAAGGGCACCGAGGAAGTGAAATAGAGAAGGAAGCCAAGATGCTGTATTAATGAGACAGCTACCACTGTGGGCAGGTGGGGTGCGATCTTGATCAGGACTCCTGAAAAAAGGGTAGCTCAGGCCTCAGTCCCCCCGGGAGGCAAGGAAGCTGCCAACTCTTGGTCATCATTGGTTGAGGGTTTCTTGTGGGAGCATTAACTCCCCAGCACTTGGGCCCACTGGAGAACATGCTCCTGCCGAGCATCCTGGGTTCAGTAAGAAGCTACTGGCCTGTGCAGAATGGGGCGTGCCAAAGGGGATGCAGACGGAGCAGCAACCCATACACACTGGCATTTAGCACACGCCCAACACCTGGTACACACTCTATGAAGTGACAATGGTTACTGATATTTATTGGGTTATTGGTCTTCCCAGGTGGCTCAGTGGTAAAGAATCCGCCTGCCAATGTAGGAGATGCAGGCTCGATTCCTGGGTGGGGAAGATCTGCTGGAGGAGGAAACAGCAACCCACTCTAGTATTCTTGCCTGGAGAATCCCATGGACAGAGGAGCCTGGTATTGCAAAGACAGAGGAGTCCATGGTATTACAAAGCAGTCAGACACGATTTAGTGACTAAACTATAGCAACAACTTTGGGTTATTAAGTACCAGGTGTTGTTTATTCCTCACAAAATCCCAGTGAAGTAGGTGCAATTAATATGACCGTTTGATGGATTGGCAATTTAAGATGCAAGGAGGTCACTAACGAAGCAATGACTGTGAACCAAAGCAGTCTGCCTCCAGAGCCAACTCTCTTCTTAACCAAGTTGTCAGCTGATTACTAGAATCTAGGACAGCTTGACAATGCAATTTCAAAGATCCAAAACAAAACAGATTGAGGCTGATTCAAATGCAATCTATTCCAGAGACATCCTCACAGACACTTGGAAATAATGTTTCACCAATGAGTTAGGCATCTCTTAGCGTGGTCAAGTTGACTGATGAAATTCACCTGAAAGCAGATTTTCATACCTTACTGGTTTTCTCCTCCACTAGAATGTAAACTCTAGGAGGGCTGGGATTGTGTCCCTGAAGCCAAGAGCAGTGTCTGGAACTTTTAGTAGGAACCCAAAGTATTTGTTGACATGACTAATACTTGTAACTCAGAGACAATGCTTAACAACACTTACAACTCACTGTCTTCCATTCTGCAAACATTACTCCTGACCGGACTGGGAGTTGAGACTAGGAAAATGACTGAGATATTATCATGCAATTTTACCAGCAAATCTGTGCCAATCATAGGACCATTTTCAATAGTTAAGTTCTTCTCAAACTCAAGTGACCTTATTAGACTCTACCCACCTAGTATTCCTCAAGTGGTGTGCTTGGAAATGTTTAACAACTGACTCTGAAAAACTGAAGGTATGTGTGTGTAAAAGTTCTTAATTACTATTCAGTTCAGCTAAGAAGTCACTCAAGTCATCGATCAATGAGTTTAGTTCCACTGTGAATGTGTGTGTGCTAAGTTGTGTCCGACTTTTGCGACCCCAGGGATTGTAGCCCGCCAGGCTCCTCTGTCCAGGCATTTTCCAGGCAAGAAGACTGGAGAAGGTTGCCATTTCCTACCGGGGCATCTTCCAGACCCAGGGATTGAACCCGTATCTCTTGCACTGGCAGGCAAATTCTTTACCTCTAGTGCCACCTGGAATGTTAGTTATATTTTCCTTTATATTAATTATTAAGACAAAATGGACTCAATGACTAGTCCATTTATCAATGGTGTGTCTTCTTTATTGAAGCAAATGATGGTTTTCAAATACTGGAGGAGGGGACTTCCCTGACGGTTCAGTGGTTACAACTTTGCCTTCCAGTGCAGGGGGGTACAGGTTTGTTCCCTGGTTGGAGAGTCAAGATCCCACATGCTTCATGGTCAAAAAACCAAATCATAAGGCAGAAGCAATATTGTAATAAACTCAATAAGGACTTTAAAAAAATGATCCACATGAAAAAACGCTGGACGAAAAGCTCCTCATTTTTTGTGCTGTTCACAACGTCCCAGCTATAGACAACACATTTTAAGTGTGATCCGCATTAGTAAATTTTCCCATTACCTTAAAACTAGACAAGCACCCAAACAATAAGCCAAGCCCTGATTTGCTGTGCTTACTGATTTCTATGGTATGAATAGCTCCACATGGCTGATTTCAAGCCACCAAGTTACATCATGGGCACAGAATGCTCAGAGATGGACAGTATAACAACACTCTACAGTATTTCCACTGTACATTAAGAGGTAAATAATAGTAGAGGTAGATAACCGTAGATGTAAATAACATCAAGACCTCACAAAATAGTAACACAACTAGGAAGTAATGAGCTTTGACTATTACCTTTGTTTTGATATATTTTATTTAACACCAGTTCATAAAATTTCACCTTAAATAGTGTCTATGTTCAACAACTAGCTAGCAAAATTCATGAAAATTTAACCATTGGGTCTCATGAGCCAGAAGTACACAGGCTCCAGTCCCTGTTGTGGGCCTCGAGGCAGAAGAACAAAACGGAAAGCCCCCAAGGAGTCAAGGTCATTCTGGTGCAAACTTGACATTCTTCAGCCCATGTGTGGTATCACGCTCCATCATGCACCCATCGTTTAAAAATAATACAACTGTTTGCTGTCAAAGCTTGCTGCTGGCTTTGGAAGACACTCCGCATCTATCCTATTTTATATACCACCTGACAGGCCAATAGGTATTTCAGTTTGAAAAAGATATGTGTGTCTAATCAAGCAAATACCATAGGCTGGGTTGCTTAAACAGCAGACAATTATTTTTCACAGTTCTGGAGACCAGAAGCTCTGAGGTCCAGGTGTCAGCAGACTTGGGGAGAACTCCGTTTGTGACTTATAGATGGCTGTCTTCTCCTAACGTCCTTACTTGGTCCTTCTTTGGTGCCAGGCATAGAGAAACATGCTTTTTTCTAATAAGAGCTATAATTTCATTCCCAGACTTCCCAGGTGGCGCTAGTGGATAAAGAACCCACCTGCCAAGGCAGAAGACATAAGAGTTTTGGGCTCAATCCCTGGGTCAGGAAGATCCCCTGGAGGAGGAAATGGCAAACCACTCCAGTATTCTTGCCTGGGAAATCCCATGGACAGAGGAGCCTGGCAGGCTATGGCCCATAGGGTTGCAAAGAGTCGGACACAACTGAAGTGACTTAGCACATAGCACAACTCCATCCCCACCCTCATGAACTGATCTAATCTTACAGCTTCAAAAGGATACTAAATAGATAGTATGAACCACTTGATACCAATAAATTTGATAACTTGGAGGAAATAGAAAACTTCTTTAAAAACATATTCAATTATTAGAGAAAGAAATAGAAAAACTGTTTCATTGACTTTGAAAGAAATGGAATTAATCATTAAAAATCCCCCTGCAAAAAAACAAAAAATACTTCTAAGCCCTGCTGGCTTCAATGGTAATTCTACCTAATGTTTAAGGACTAAATAATATCTATCTTACCCAAATCCTTCCAGAGAATAGAGGGAAAAAAGGAGCACCTCTCAATCCATTTTGTGAGGCCAGAGTAACCCTGTTACCTGGGTTATCCTGGCAAAGGTATGAAGCAAAAAGAAAAGAATATTATAATAGTTGAAGTCACCTGGAAAATTCGAGCTCTGAGAAGCTCTGTTTAGAACTGCCTTCTAAATCCTGCCTCCCATCACTATGCAGCAGAATAATTATAGTAATAATGACAACCATCAACATGTTTTGAGTATTTATTAAATTCCAGGCATTTGACATGTATTAATTCATTTAACGAGAGGCCCTATTATTTTTCAGAGGGGATTACAGAAGACATTCGTTTAGTCATGCGTGTGAAGCTGTGACCCAGATAATTCGGTCCCATGGTGGTGTTGCAATTCATGAACTGCACATCCAAACTGAAATTCTAACTTTTAAACTCTTTTCCCTTAAACATTTGAAGGACTCCAAGTATAACGAGAGCTTTTATGACCAACCTAGATAGCATATTCAGACGCAGAGACATTACTTTGCCGACTAAGGTCCATCTAGTCAAGACTATGGTTTTTCCAGTGGTCATGTATGGATGTGAGAGTTGGACTGTGAAGAAAGCTGAGCCACCGAAGAATTGATGCTTTTGAACTGTGGTGTTGGAGAAGACTCTTGAGAGTCCTTTGGACTGCAAGGAGATCCAATCAGTCCATTCTGAAGGAGATCAGCCCTGGGGTTTCTTTGGAAGGAATGATGCTAAAGCTGAAACTCCAGTACTTTGGCCACCTCATGGGAAGAGTTGTCTCATCGGAAAAGCCTCTGATGCTGGGAGGGATTGGGGGCAGGAGGAGAAGGGGAGGGCAGAGCATGAGATGGCTGGATGGCATCACTGACTTGATGGACGTGAGTCTGAGTGAACTCTGGGAGTTGGTGATGGACAGGGAGGCCTGGCGTGCTACGATTCATGGGGTCGCGAAGAGTAGGACATGACTGAGCGACTGAACTGAACTGAACAAGTGCTTACAACTGGCCAAGTACTTTTCCTAGTAATTTACATGCATTAACTCATTCCATTCCATAGCTCCTCTTGGAGGCAGGTATTATTAATATCCATTTTACTGATGGGACAACTGAGGCAAAGGGGGTAAGCCAGGTATCTTGCCCAAAGTTACTGAGGCAGAGCCAGGATTTGAACTCAAGGTGGCCTGACTCCAGAGTTTGTGCTCGGTACCACTCCACATCTCTGCACGATCCGCAGCTGCCCTTGCCAGATTCCTGCATCTTCTAGATCTCTAGCATCCCTAGAATCTCTCAAATTCCTAGATCAAAAGAACCCCTCTGAAGCTCACTGACCTGGCCTTGCCATCTGGGTCCCTCCATCACGTCTCATCTGTGCCCCCACTGTCCCCAAAGAAGATGCTCTTAATGACTATCATGTCCCCTCCCAGTTTCCCCATTCCAGAAGCCTCACCCTTCCATTTTGTCTTCTCTTCTGTAGAGAATGATCTAACTGGAAGCTATTATCCTTGCTCTCATTCATATGAGAGCAACGACCACCAGCACCATAGTAAGACTACTAAGAACCAACATTTACCGAGAACGTACTACGGGCCAGACACCGTTCCAGCTTCTGTCCCTGCATGATCTCAGTTTAGCTGTGACTGTCACAACCGCCTTATGAAGTAGGTCCCATGCTTATCTCCATTCTACAGATAAGGAAACTGAAGCACAGAGTGGTTAAGTAACCTGACCAACATTACAAAGGCTCCCAGGTGGCACTAGCGGTAAAGAACCTGCCTGCCAATGTAGGAGACAGAAGAGATGCAGGTTCAGTCCCTGGGTTGGAACAATCTCCTGGAGAAGGGCATGGTAAAAACTGACCATTCTACTTTCTATGCAGAGATCATGCGTGTGCATTCAAGTAACTGGAGGATTTTAATTATGAATACTTCTCAAGAGTGATGGGAGAAGTCGTGGTCTCAGGACCATGTGGGTTATAGAGGAAGAATGTCCCCTATACATTTTTAGAGCAACAACTGGAGAGAAAACAAACATGACTTTTAAAATATTAGCTTTGTGAGCTACAGATGCACAATAAAATGCATCTATTGTAAGTGTACAGTCTGTGTTTCAACAAATATATGAACCCACACAATCACCATCCCAATCAAGACACAGAACATTTCCAGTAAAGAAATGTGGTAAATATGTACAATGGAATACTACTCAGCAGCAATATGTATGGACCTAGAAATGAGCATACTAAGTGAAATAAGTCAGAAAGGCAAATATCATATGATATAACTTATATGTGGAATCTAAAAATATGATACAAATGAATTTATGAAACAGAAACAGACTCACAGACATGGAACACAAACTACCATATATGAAAACAGAGGGCCTACTATACAGCACAGGGAACTCTAGTCAGTATGTTATAATAAACTATAATGGGAAAGACCCTGAAAAAGAATATATGTATATAATTGAATAGCTTTGATGTACACCAGTCCATCTGAAGGAGATTAGCCCTGGGATTTCTTTGGAAGGAATGATGCTAAAGCTGAAACTCCAGTACTTTGGCCACCTCATGCGAAGAGTTGACTCATTGGAAAAGACTCTGATGCTGGGAAGGATTGAAGGCAGGAGGAGAAGGGGACGACAGAGGATGAGATGGCTGGATGGTATCACCAACTCGATGAATGTGAGTCTGAGTGAACTCCGGGAGTTGGTGATGGACAGGGAGGCCTGGCGTGCTGTGATTCATGGGGTCACAAAAAGTCGGACACGACTGAACTGAACTGAACTGATGTACACCAGAAACTTGCAAAACACTGTAAATCAACTATAGCTCAAAAAAGACACAGAACATTTCCATCCCCCCAGAGAGTACCCCTCAGCCCCTTTCAGGTCAGTCCTCAGGACCCCTTTAAAACATGGCTATGATTTCCATCACTATAGCTTTTTTTCTCCTCTTCTGGGAATTTACTTAAGTGCTCAGTGTAGTACCTGTGGTTCATCCATGAGGCTGTGTTTGCAGTTTGCTCTTTTTCATAGATGCATAGTATTTGGTTCTGTAAATATACCACTCTTTCTCTGTACATCTTCTTGCTTATGGAAACTGGAGTGTTTCCAGTTTGGCATTACTGTAAATAAACCTGCTGTAAATATTTGAGCACTTCTGCTTCAGGAGGGACATCTTGCCAGTCCTTTAGTGCAACGCTATAAATTCTGCGCATTATATGATGGGAGGGGGTGTTGGTAAGTTCTGGGCTGCCTGGGTGGCCTTTCAAAGGCTTTGGAGTCCCAGGCCTGGACCCTCTCTCTCCCTTTCCCCTCTTTTCTCCCTTCCTCTCTTTCTCTCACTCTGTCCCACTTTCTCTTCCCTCTCTGGGTGCTCTTGCCAGGAGGTCGACATCCATCTTTTGTGGAGAAATGACTCCAGATCCAGCACATGTCAGCCGGTGTGTGGCGGGGGGTGACCCAAGGGAAATGGCAGGAACCGGGAAGTCGATCGTTGGCCTTCACGGCGCTTGGGCAGTAAGTGGGTCAACAGTGTTTCGTCGACTCGCTGGTTAGGAATTGGAGCAGGGCCGAGGTGACCTCAAGTAGCTCCCCTGCCCGGGCTGAGCTTCCTGTGGGCAAACTGGATTCAGAATTGCCAGCTGAGTGCCAGGCATCCGGTGAGGAATTAATGAGTACTGCTGCCCCCACCCCCACCTCTCCACCCCTGCAGTTCTCTAGCTCAGATTGGGTTCCAGAGAGCGAAAGCCTCCCAGGAGGCCTGGAGTTAGGACCAGAGAGCTGGCCTGCAGACGCTAAGTGGTGGGCTTTCAGCGATTCAGCCGACCAAGCCAGTTCCCACCTCCAGGGCTTTGCACCTGCTGCCTCCTCTGCCCGGCCTTCAGCATTGATCTCTGCCTACCTCACTCCTCCTTGTTTAGCCTCATCTCAAAGGTCACCTCTTCATGGACCACGCTACTGTCCATGATCTGATCCCCACGACCCAGCCTCATTCTTGTCAAGCACTTTCCAGTGACTGAAGAATTTATTCATTCACTTATTAGCTCTCTTCCCACTAGACCTCAGACTCCATGCAAACAGCATTCTTGTCTGTGTTTGCTCACCTCTCTCTTCAGGGCCTCAGTGGACATTTGTTAAATGAATGATTGTGTGTGTGTGTGTGTGTGTGTGTGTGTGTTTAGTCAATCAGCTGTGTCCGACTCTTTAGACTGTAGCCTGCCAGGCTCCTCTGTCCATAGGACTTCCCACACAAGGATACTGGAGTGATTGCTATTTCCTCCTTCAGGGGATCTTCCCGACCCAGGGATCGAACCCATGTCTCCTGGTCTCCTGCACTGCAGGCAGATTTTTTACCCACTGAGCCACTGGGGAAGCCCAAATGAATGACTAAATGCTCTAAATCAGGCATCACAAACTCAATGCAAGGAACAATTTAATGAGTGAAGCAGGCTAGCCTAAGAAAAA
>SJYC01132598.1:0-15667 GCA_006408675.1 Madoqua kirkii
CTGACTCATTTGAAAAAAACCCTGATGCTGGGAAATATTGAGGGCATGAGGAGAAGGGGACGACAGAGGATGAGATGGCTAGATGGCATCACCCACACAATGGACATGGGTTTGGGTTGATTCTGGGAGTTGGTGATGGACAGGGAGGCCTGGAGTGCTGCGGTTCATGGGGTCGCAAAGAGTCAGATATGACTGAACTGAAAGAGGAAGAGGAGGAGGGCATGGAGAGGAAGACAACATGAAGACAATTTGGAACAAGCTCTAAAACAGGGAGCCATCTAGTAGGTAGGAGAAGAGGTATTTGGTGAAGAACACTGAGGCCAGGAATCATGGAATTATGAAGATATATCATAGGATGTGTCAGAAATTAGGGGAAATAAAGTGATCAAGTGATGGTAAGAGGGTTCATGTCAGGGGTACTGAAATTGCAAGAATGCCCTCCAAGAACACATCTTCCTGTTATTCTGACACTCAAATCTATTAAATTACAAACAATTAAAGGCTAAGGTTTTTTCTTCACCGTGTGCCCTGAAGCTAGCATCATGACTTGTATGGAGCAGATACTCAGCAAATGCCTAAAAAGAATTCCATTGATTCCAAACCATATTGATTCTATATTCTCACTTCTTGAATTTCTTGATTTATAAAAGTTTAAAAAGTGTATATATATATATATATATATATATACATATACTAACTTTCACAGAAGTAGATCATTTTTCCCGCAAATGTTTGAGAACCTTGTTTTAATATTCCTTTGCCTAAAGTAGTATGTATAGCAAGTCATCACTTGCAGTAGTTTTATTTTGTTTTTGTTTTTGTTTGTTTGTTTGTTTTACTTTACAAAACTGTATTGGTTTTGCCATACATTGACATGAATCTGTCATGGGTGTACATGAGTTTCCAATCCTGAACCCCCTTCCCACCTCTCTCCCCATATCATCTCTCTGGGTCATTCCAGTGCACCAGCCCCAAGCATCCTATATCCTGCATCAAACCTAGACTGGCGAGTCGTTTCTTACATGATAGTATACATGTTTCAGTGCCATTAGTTTTTAAAAGTAAATGGAAGAAAACATTCAGGTTTTGCTGATGTTTTATGTATTATAGTAAAAGGAATGGCACAAAGTAATGTTAGAGTGAGTTTGAGAAAAATAAAAATGACTAAGAATGAAAAGTATGCTCAGGCAATAAATATTCTTCTTATAGCAGTGGTATATATGTTCATTTTGATTAATACTATTTCTATCAAGATAAATCACTGAACTCTCTACAAATGAAAAATTTTTTAAAATCTGTCTTGGTTGACCATATAAAAAATTCAATTTCTGTACTCACTGCTTCACTTAAACTCTGAAATATAAAATAAGAGTTTTTACAAAGTGATTATTTCTAATTAACCAAGAGTTGTTCAAAATATACTCCTCCCCACCCCACCCCCATGCTACTATACCAACATTATATAACCATGACCATCTATAAAATCATCCTTTGAGAAAGTGCAAAGGATGATTTGATCCAAAGTGGATTCTGGTTTGAAAGCCCTGAGTTTCTTGACTTAAGCCAGAGAGAAGACATTTACTGAGCTTCGAATGGCCTGTTTTGGGGGGTATTCATTGCTGATGGCTCCTTTCCATGATTCTTTCTCAGTGACACTCCATTCAAAGAAACAAAACTGGACAATGAATATATCATTTTCGTGTATGGATGTCCTCTATATGCCTTCTGGAACAAATAAACCTGCCAACAGCCTACAGCCTTGGTAGCCACATGACCTCCCAGGTCAATACAGCCAAGGCAGGACCTGTCCAAAGGGCCACCAAACTATAGAAGGTCAAAACCACCACCAATGTGGTCAAACAGAAAGGTGGATTGGGCCAAAGAGGTTCCATCTCTTAGATTAAGCTACCTCCTCTGTCCTCAGTGTGTGACCTAGTGATGAGCAGCATCAAAATCACGTGTGCACTTATTAGAAACACAATGTCAGGTGCAACGCAAAACCTAGTGGATCAGAATATGCATTTTAGCAAGAATCCCAGCCTACCCACATGCATAATAAAATCTCAGAAGCCCAAACTCCTTACTGGTTTAGCAGGCATAACTGAGGCAAAGTCAGAAAGAAACACTTGGTTAAAGAGTTCACAAGAGTCCATGTTCAAGCAAAATTCAGCAGAGGAAGCCAAAGTTGGGGCGGGGGCAGAGCAACACAGAGAAAAGACACCTAACAGAGGGACCATGTGGCAGGTTGGTATCACGAGGTATCAGCACAATTATTAATTGTTCACCTCTCTGACTCTCAAATGATTTTCCAGGTGGCTCAGTGGTAAAGAATCTGCCTGTAATGCAGAGAAGTGGGTTTCATCCTGGGTTGGGAGTTTCCCCTGGAGGAGGAAATGGCAGCCCACTCTAGGATTCTTGCCTGGAAAATCCCATGGAAAAAGAGCCTGGTGGGCTGCAGTCCATAGGGTCACAAAGAGTTGGACACAACTGCGCACACACGCACGCATATACACTGACTCTCAAATGTGTTCCAGTTTGAGCATGATAACCCCATATCTAACTCGGTAAGGTCAAAGCTAACGCACAGCCTGGTTGTTCTACACTTCCTGTTCTTGGATTCCTTAAATCACTGTCTCCTGTACTGTGACACACCATTTTTACAAACAATGACTACCCTCATTATCTGAAGCAATTGCTGCAAATAAGTTCAACTGGTGCCTTCTATGTACCATGAAAAATAATTTAAAACTATGTACTGGGAATTTAATTTCTATCTACTCCTCCAAGCAGGCTCAGGTAATCTAATGTCACCAAGGCATATTCTGGGATCTTGATTAAATGACTCCCTCAAGGCCCCACAGGTGCCCAGGCCTAATTCACACGCAGGAACACTGGCTTCATGGTTCTTATCTTTTCCCTTCGACCCCACACCTCTCTGGGAGACAATCTCATGTCACCTAATTCTTCCGGTACAACTGAAAACCCCGGCCATGAAAAGAAAGCCCTGCAGGCATGGCTGTCTCTGAAGGTACAAAAACATTTTCTGTTTAAAGTATACTGTCCCTCCCTATTTTTCTGACAAAATGCTTGAGTGTTTTATACATATGAATTCAGCATTATTTTTTAGACAAAACAAAACCAAGACACAGATATTTTTAATTTGATTTTACTCTATTTAAATTTTTTTTCTGAAAAAATACACCTGTTTCTTACAGGCATCAAGGAATAATAACTAATTTGTAATAGTAAGTATAGTGACATAACAACCTAAAATTAATGAATTGAGCCAGGACAACGTTTCACATTTATTCAACATGCAGATCACTTCAGGCATTATTTACAACTGTTATTAAGTATTAGTGAATGATTTCATGCCTCAAGAAATGATTATTTTCTTTTTTTCTAATACGAATAATATCTTAAAGGCAAAGGAAAGTAATGGTTTATGTAAAATTCCAGTTTGCTCACATTTTCTACCATTAAGAGAAAGGTATCATGTCATTTGTATTTACACTAATAATAAAAACTTTGAATTTTACATGCTTCACCTTTTTTTTTTGGGGGGGGCTGCACCGTGTGGGAAGTCCCTACATGCTTCATCTTCAAAAGAAAAAAACAGAAATAATATATGCTTCATCTTAATATTACCTCTTTTAAGAAAAAATTCATGCAAGAACAATGCATGCTAAGGTAGTGCATGCCTAGGTTACATATCCAGAGAATTCTAAGTTCTTATTCTCTTACTACTTTGGTTATTTTTCCTTTTAGAGGTGGGAAGAGGGAAAACAAGGCAGGAATACAGCTGGGTGCAAGGCACAATCCCTGCCACAGAGCAGTGGCTAAGTCTAAATAAATCACCCAGCGGATGGATGAAAGGAAAGAAGAAAAGGGGAGGAAGGAGAGAAGGAAGAAGCAAAAAAAGGAAGGTAGGCACATGCTCCTTGACAATCAAAAAGAGTACATTATAGTTTCAAAAATCAGGATATTGAAATAGTTCTGGTTTTACTGACTATGACTGATAATTAGATAATAATTCACTCTACTGAATTAACTGATAACGTTTTTCAGATATATGACTCAGACTAGGTGAAAAACAAATGAAAAATGGAGAGGGACGGTCTGGAGAGTAAGTCACGGCAGGGGAGGGGAGAGAAGAGAGGAGAGATGAATTGGTATAGAAGAGGCAGGGAAGGATGGATAGGCGGGGAAGGCAGGAGATAACAGGGAGGGGAGAGGAGGGGAGAGAAGGGGAATGATTGAGAAGGAGCACTTACTCTGGTATTAATGACATAATCACTTAGTTGAGGTTGTCTGATTATTACGTGTCTCCCTCAGGACCCCAAGCTCTGTGGGAAGAGGGACTAGGTTGTTTTCACTCTCTGCTGTATCTATCACTGCTCCTGAGCCCAAGTGCCTTGCTTCTCTGTGGTAAGAATTATTTTATGTGATAAAGAAATGGGTCCTTTTATTTCTCTCATTGACAGATAATTTGCAAACTTATAAAACCTGAAACATACAAAATACAAGCCCATTTAAAAGTGAAAGTCACTCAGTTGTGTCTGACTCTTTGTGACCCCATGGACTACACAGTACACAGGATTCTCCAGGCCTGAATACTGGAGTAGGTAGCCTTTCCCTTCTTCAAGTGATCTTCCCAACCCAGGAATTGAACCCAGGTATCCCATATTGCAGGTGGATTCTTTACCAGCTCAGCCACAGGGAAGCCCAAGAATACTGGAGTGGGTAGCCTATCCCTTCTCCAGTGGATCTTCCCAACCCAGGAATTGAATTGAAGTCTCCTGCATTGCAGGCAGATTCTTTACAACTGAGCCATCAGGAAAGCCCACAAACTCATTTATTTGTGACCAAATTCCACAGACATAAAATTGCTCTGCTGTAAATCCAAATTCATACTTAAATTGAAGAAAATGGGGAAAACCACTAGACCATTCAGGTATGACTTAAATCAAATCCTTTATGACTATACAGTGGATGTGAGAAATAGAGTTAAGGGGCTAGATCTGATAGAGTGCCTGATAAACCATGGACAGAGGTTCGTGATATTTTTTGTACAGGAGACAGGAATCAAGACCATATTCAAGAAAGAGGCCTTACAAATAGCTGTGAAAAGAAGAGAAGTGAAAAGCAAAGGAGAAAAGGAATGATATATCCATTTGAATGCAGAGATCCAAAGAATAGCAAAGAGAGATAAGAAAGCCTTCCTCAGTGATCAATGCAAGGGCTAGAGGAAAACAATAGAATGGGAAAGACTAGAGATCTCTTCAAGAAAATTAGAGATACCAAGGGAAAATTTCATGCAAAGATGGGCTTGATAAAGGACAGAAATGGTATGGACCTAACAGAAGCAGAAGATATTCAGAAAAGGTGGCAAGAATACACAGAGGAACTGTACAAAAAAAGATCGTCACGACCCAGATAATCACTACTGTGTGATCACCTACACTCACCTAGAGCCAGACATCCTGGAATGTGAAGTAAAGTGGGCCTTTGAAAGCATCACTATGAACAAAGCTAGTGGAGGTGATGAAATTCCACTTGAGCTATTTCAAATGCTAAAAGATGATGCTGTGAAAATGCTGCACTCAATATGTCAGCAAATTTGGAAAACTCAGCAGTAGCCACAGGACTGGAAAAGGTTAGTTTTCATTCCAATCCCAAAGAAAGGCAATGCCAAAGAATGTTCACACTACTGCACAATTGCACTCATCTCACATGCTAGTAAAGTAATGCTCAAAATTCTCCAAACTAGGCTTCAGCAATATGTAAACCATGAACTTCTAGATGTTCAAGTTGGTTTTAGAAAAGGCAGAGGAACCAGAGATCAAATAGCCAACATTCACTGGATCATAATAAAAGCAAGAGAGAAAAGCATCTATTTCTGCTTTATTGACTATGCCAAAGCCTTTGACTATGTGGATCACAAGAAACTGCAGAAAATTTTCCAAGAAATGGGAATACTAGACCACTTGACCTGCCTCTTGAGAAACCCGTATGTAGGTCAGGAAGCAACAGTTAGAACTGGACATGGAACAACAGACTGTGCCTTTAACTGTGTGGATCACAATAAACTGTGGAAAATTCTGAAAGAGATGGGAATACCAGACCACCTGACCTGCCTCTTGAGAAACCTGTATGCAGGTCAGGAAGCAACAGTTAGAACTGGACATGGAACAACAGACTGGTTACAAATAGGAAAAGGAGTACATCAAGGCTGTATATTGTCATCTGCTTATTTAACTTATATGCGGAGTACATCATTAGAAACACTGAGCTGGGGGAAGCAAAAGCTGGAATCAAGACTGCCAGGAGAAATATCAATCACATCAGATATACAGATGATACCACCCTTATGGCAGAAAGTGAAGAACTAAAGAGCCTCTTGATGAAAATGAAAGAGGAGAGTGAGAAAGTTGGCTTCAAGCTCAACATTCTGAAAACTAAGATCATGGCATCCTGTCCCATCACTTTAGGGAAAATAGATGGGGAAATAATGAAAACAGTGACAGACTTTATTTTGTTCGGATCCAAAATCACTGCAGATGGTGATTGTAGCCATGAAATTAAAAAATGCTTACTCCTTAGAAGAAAAGTTATGACCAACCAAGACAGCATATTCAAAAGCAGAGACATTGCTTTGTCAGCAAAGGTCCATCTAGTCAAAGCTATAGTTTTTCCAGTGGTCAATTATGGATATAAGAGTTAGACTATAAGGAAAACTGAGCACAGAAAAATTGATGCTTTTGAACTGTGGTATTGGAGAAGACTCTTGAAAGTCCCTTGGACTGCAAGGAGATCCAACCAGTCCCTCCTAAAGAAGATCAGTCCTGGGTGTTCATTGGAAGGACTGATGTTGAAGCTGAAACTCTAACACTTGGCCACCTAATGTAAAGAGCTGACTCATTTGAAAAGACCCTGATGCTGGGAAAGATTGAGGGCAGGAGGGGACAGGGACAACAGAGGATGAGATGGTTGGATGGCATCACCGACTCGATGGACACGGTTTGGGTGGACTCTGGGAGTTGGTGGTGGACAGGGAGGCCTGGCATGCTGCGGTTCATGAGGTCGCAAAGAGTCGGACATGATTGATCAACTGAACTGAACTGATCTTCATTACTCTCCATGGGCCAGTAACAGTTTGAAGACCAACACTGGCTCCTAACAGCTCCTTGAGGATGTTGACTTGATAGAAGCTCATTAAAATTTAGTAAAATATATAAACATTATAGACATCAGAACATCAGTGGTTCAGCAGTTATATCATGGTTTCTGTGAAATTTGATCTCTTTATTTTCCTTATTTTTATCGTGACCACAATTTTGGGGAGAAAACAGTGACTACGGCCCCTATTGAAGTAGCCACATTGACGACAATGACAGGCTCCTTTACTGAGTAGTCCCACACTGAGTAGCAGAGCAGAAGGGGAACAGAACAGACTCGGTTCTCTTGACTCTCAGGCCACCACTTTTTCCCACAGGCCTGGGTGTTTCCATTATTCCGCCATCAAACTGTACCTGTGGCTATAATTAGAGAGCTGTAAACACTTTCCTTTTCACTTTGGCTAGTGGACTCAGTGAATCTCTAAAATTTACACATTTCAGCTCTAGACACATTTGCAGACCAATATTTTAAGTGCTAGTCTTGAATCTGGGTTAGCCTGTCTTTTGGTATCTGTAATATTAAGGTGTGTAGTTCTTTGCCATTTCAGCAGAGACCCTATCTTGATTAATCAATGGTTCCTCAAAAATGTCTGTAGTCTATCCATCCATTTTGCTCTGGTCTGTAAATTGTTACATCTTTGATAGCAACAGGTGGTATAAAACAGCTCATATAACAATATGCAGACAATGACAGTCTCAGCAAGTCACTAGGCAAAATGTTCTTTCCAACCACTGATTCAAAATGATGATAAAAATGAAAAACAGCTACATTCAAAATCTTAGCTACCACTTTTTTTTAAAAAAGGATATATCTATTGATTTATCATTTATCCATTTTTCTTGCTAAAAAAGTACATAGCAAATTATTCCCCCCAAATTATAGCCATTACCACAGAGAAGGCAATGACACCCCACTCCAGTACTCTTGCCTGGAAAATCCCATGGACGGAGGAGCCTGGTAGGCCGCAGTCCATGGGGTCACTAAGAGTCGGACACGACTGAGCGACTTCACTTTCACTTCTTACTTTCATGCATTGGAGAAGGAAATGGCAACCCACTCCAGTGTTCTTGCCTGGAGAATCCCAGGGACGGGGGAGCCTGGTGGGCTACCGTCTATGGGGTCGCACAAAGTTGGACACGATTGAAGCGACTTAGCAGCAGCAGCAGCAGCAGCAGCAGCAGCACAGTGGGTTGACAGTGGAAGACTGTAGGATTCTAGCATTTGCTTTATAATTTTTGTATTTTTGGAAATCTTTCTCACAGGTATATGTTTTGAATATGTAATTAATAATATGCCTGTGATACAAGTGATTCTAGAAAGTCTAAATGTTTTATTCATAAATATGTATTTTAAGACGAATGTATCTAGAACATGTAGAGTTGGTTCTTAGCCCTTCAGCAGACAGATGAGTAAACTACACTGGAGCTACAGAGCAGAGAAGGGAAATATGAACAAAGCCAAAGTCTGTGTGTTTCCCACTTCCTTATGCTGTCATGTAACCAAAAAAGTAATATTTGAATCGTTTAATGGAATTTGCTTTTGTTTCTAACTTAGGAAACATGGAGTAGATAAGCAACAACAACAAAAAATGTATCTGATTTGTACCAGTGACAATGACATAACCCAGAATTCTGTACCAAAATTGCTCATAGGAGTTTGGTCAGAAGTATATTTTATAAATTAAAAATGTTACTGAGTTTTCCCTCTCTTATTGAAAAATTTCTAAACAGGATGCATGTGGGTGCAGGGATTTACTTGGCTTGGAAAGGATCACATACCTACTTGGTTACATGTAGTTAACTTCATTGGACACCCAAAACTATCCTAGGATAGAGAAAGCATAAAGAAAATAGTCGCCAGAATATAAATCTAGTAATCTATCACCAACTCCTGGAGCTTGCTCAAATTCATGTGGATCGAGTCAGTGATGCCATCCAACCATCACATCCTCTATCATCCCCTTCTCCTCGTGCCTTCAATCTTCCCTAGCATCAAAGTCTTTTCCAAATCAGTTCTTCTCATCAGGTGGTCAAAGTGTTAGAGCTTCAGCATCAGTCCTTCCAATGAATATTCAAGACTGATTTCCTTTAGGATGGACTGGTTGGATCTCCTTATAATCCAAGGGATTCTCAAGAATCTTCTCTAACATCTCAGTTCAAAGCATCAATTCTTTTGTCACTCAGCTTTCTTTCTGTCCTAACTCTCACATTCATACATGACTACTGGAAAAAACATAGATTTGATTAGATGGACCTTGTTGGCAAAGTAATGTTTCAGTTTTTTTTAACATGTTGTCTAGGTTGGTCATAACTTTTCTTCCAAGGAGCAAGCATCTTTTAATTTCATGGCTGCAGTAGCCATCTGCAATGGTTTTGGAGCCCAAGAAAATAAAGGCTCTCACTGTTTCCATTGTTTTCCCATCTATTTGCCATGAAGTGATGGGACTGGATGCCATGATCTTAGTTTTCTGAATGTTGAGCTTTAAGCCAGCATTTTCACTCTCCTCTTTCAGTTTCATCAAGAAGCTCTTTAGTTCCTCCTTATTTTCTGCCATAAGGGTAGTGACATCTGCATATCTGACGCTATTGATATTTCTTCCAGCAATCTGGATTCCAGCATGTGCTTCACCCAGCCTGACATTTCACAAGATGTACTCTGCATAGAAGCTAAATAAGCAGGGTGACAATATACAGCTTTGACGTACTCCTTTCCCTTGACATATTCCTTGGAATCACTCTGTTGTTTCATGTCTGGTTCTAACTATGGCTTCTTGACCAGCATACAGATTTCTCAGGAGCAAGGTAAGGTGTTCTGGTATTCCAGTTCTTAAGAATTTTCCATAGATTGTCGTGATTCATATAGTCAAAGGCTTTAGTGTATTCAATGAAGCATAGTAGATATATTTCTGAAATTCTCTTGCTTTTTTGATGATCCAACAGATGTTGGCAAATTGATCTCTGGTTCCTCTGCCTTTTCTAAAACCAGCTTGAACATCTGGAATTTCTTGGTTCATGCAGTGTTGAAGCTTAGCTTGAAGAATTTTCAGCTTTACTTTGCTATTATGAGATGAGTGCAACTGTGCAGTAGTGTGAACATTCTTTAGCATTGCCTTTCTTTGGGATTGGAATGAAAACTGACCTCTTCCAGTACTGTGGCCAGTGCTGAGTTTTCCAAATTTGCTGGCATACTGAGTGCAGCACTTTCACAGCATCATCTTTTAGGATTTGAAATAGCTCAGCTGGAATTCCATTACCTCCACTTGCTTTGTGCCTAGTGATTCTTCCTAAAGCCCACTTGACTTCACATTCTACGATATCTGGCTCTAGGTGAGTGATCCTACTATAATGGTTATCTGGGTCATTAAAATCCTTTTTTGTATAGTTCTTCTGTGTATTCTAGCCACCTCTTCTTAATATATTCTGCTTCTGTTAGGTTCATACCTTTTCTGTCTTTTATTGTGCCCATCTTTATATGCAATGCTATCTTGGTATCTCTAATAATCTTGAAGCAATCTCTAATCTTTCCCAATGTATTGTTTTCCTTTATTTTTTTGCACTGATCACTTAGGAAGGCTTTCTTATCCTTCCTTGCTATTCTTTGGAACTCTGCATTCAGATGGATATATCTTTCCTTTTCTGCTTTACCTTTTGCTTTTCTATTCTCTCAGCTATTTGTAAGGCTTGCTCAGACAACCATTTTGCTTTTCTTATATATTTTTTTTCTTGAGGATGGTTCTGATCACAGCCTCCTGTATGATGTTACAAACTTCCATAGTAATTAATTAATGTTAAATTAACAGGTTAAAATTCTAAGCTCTAAGGAAATCTTAGGGACTTGGGAATGATGTAGGGTAGATTTATAATAAAAATTAAATAGGAAAAAATCACATTTTGAGCCTATTTTATGAGGACTTAACAATAAACAGAAATTCACATTTTTGAAAGTTTTCCCCCATATTCTCCACTATGAAGAATTGCAAACAGTAGAAAGGACTAAAATCAAAGATTAGCGATGTTCTTTATTTGGCAGGTGGTAAGAGAAGCACATGTCTCCTTTCCTGGTATGGGTAATGGTCATCCCTTGAGATCTTATTAGCTACAGTGGAAAAAAAATTAGTTATCACCTAAAGAGATATGGGCATTCTCTAATAAAGTCATGGCTTCTGGGATTTTCTAAATTTTGAAACCTCTTTCCACCTATTAGAAAAGAATTATATGTACTTTTCACTCCCCCCCACCTTTTTTTTTTTAGCTAATAGGGGTGACCATTATTAACAATGTTGGAAGACATTGATAGTATCTCCGATCTCATGTTCCCAGTCACTCAGTGTGTCCGACTCTTTGCAATCTCATGGACGATCACCACCTAGGCTCCCCTGTCCATGGGATTTCCCAGGCAAGAATACTGTAATGGGTTGCCATTTGCTTCTCCAGAGGATCTTCCCGATCCCAGGATCAAATTTGCATCTCCTGTGTTAGCATTACAGGTCGATTCTTTACCTGCTGAGGCATCAATCAAAGTTCCTTTTCTTCTTTTAAAATCTACCTCAGGCTTTTTCCAAAAAGCATTGTATTAGCTATAGTATAATGTCTATTGCTGTTCTTAAATTTACTATACAGGACTAAACTTTATAGTCCTATAGTTAGCTTTTACTAAAAGGTATGAGACATCAGTGATTCTGTCACAAACAGTTTTGAAAGAGGTTTTGAAGCAAAGAGGCTGTGTTGCATGAAGTTTTGTATGTAATTTAAAAGTACAGAATCAGGCTGCAGGATGGTATTACACTCAGACATGCTTTCTCAGCATATTAAAAAGAAGAGAGATCACTTTCCTGACAAAAGCCCATCTAGTCAAAGACATGGTTTATCCAGTTGTCATGTACAGATATGATAGTTGGACCATAAGGAAGGCTGAACCCTGAAGAATTGATGCTTTTGAATTGTGGTGCTAGAGAAGACTCTTGAGAGTCTCTTGGACAGAAAGGATCAAATCAGTCAATCCGAAAGGAAATCAATCCTAAATATTTATTTAGGATTTAGGAAGGACTGATGCTGAAGCTCCAGTACTTTTGCCACCTGATATGAAGAGCTAACTCAATGGAAAAAAATCCTGATGCTGGGAAAGATTGAAGGCAGGAGGAGAAGGGGACGAGAGAGGCTGAGATGGTTGGATGGCATCACTGACTCAATGGACATGAGACTGAACAAACTCTTGGAGACAGCGAAGGACAAGGAAGCCTGGCATGCTGCGGTCGATGGGTCACAGGGAGTCGGACATGATTTAGAGTCAGAACAACAAAAACAAATTTGTGTGTGTGTGTGAAAGAGAGATCCCTTCCCTTGAGCCTCACTTTAAAAAAATGAAAAGCTCTCAAGACCTCTCTCCTAACAAGCCCCTTTCTCTCAGCAGGTATGAGAAAGAAAACTGGTCCAGAAAACTGGATCCTGTTTTCTAAAGTATAAAGGAACATCTCCACCATTTTCCAACCCAGTTGTTATGAAACTAAGTGCATTCACACTGAAGGTCAGATGTTGGAAAAGCTGTCTATGGATCTTTCATTAAAAGTCTCCAAAGTTTTAGGCAAAGTGAAAGAAGAGGTAGCACAAATATTCAGACTGTTTCTGAAACAAAGAAATAGAAAGAGAAAGAAAAGGAAAGAAAATCCAGAGCAGTAATTGAGGCTTAAATTGATAGATTAGGATTATGAGTGATTGCTATCATATATTAAGCCCTTAGTGCAGTACAAGTTTCTTTTTATTAGTCAATCCCTTCAATCCCTCCAAGTCCATGAAATAGTTGTTATGGAGAAAACTTCTATCTGCTAAAGAAAAAGTGTATCTATTAAGGCCTTCTGAGACGACCACCTCCACCTTGTTTCCACTTACTCCTTTCTGATAGCCCCTGCACTAACCTGCATCACAGCATTTTTTATACTTGGACAATAGGTAGAATAATACTGCAGGTAAGAGTATGGGTTTCCTCAATTCGCCTGACTCTCTCCTTCCCCATCTAGAGCCACAAGTTCATTTTCTACATCTGTGCCTTTATTCTCACCCTGTAAAAGGGTTCATCTGCACCATTTTCTAGATTGCATATATTAATTATTATGAGCATTTTGAGTGCAGTACTTTCACAGCATCATCTTTTAGGATTTGAAATAGCTCAACTGGAATTCTATCACCTCCACTAGCTTTGTTCAAAGTGATTTGGTTCCTCTGCCTTTTCTAAAACCAGCTTGAACATCAGGGAGTTCATGGTTCACGTATTGCTGAAGCCTGGCTTGGAGAATTTTGAGCATTACTTTACTAGCATGTGAGATGAGTGCAATTGTGCAGTAGTTTGAGCATTCTTTGGCATTACCTTTCTTTGGGATTGGAATGAAAACGGACCTTTTCCAGTCCTGTGGCCACTGCTGAGTTTTCCAAATTTGCTGACATATCGAGTGCAGCACTTTCACAGCATCATCTTTCAGGATTTGAAATAGCTCAACTGGAATTCTATCACCTCCACTAGCTTTGTTCATAGTGATGCTTCCTAAGGCTCACTTGACCTCACATTCCAGGATGTCTGGCTCTAGGTGAGTGATCACACCATCATGATTATTTTGGTCATGAAGATCTTTTTTTATACAGGTCTTCTGTGTATTCTTGCCACCTCTTCTTAATATCTTCTGCTTCTGTAAGGTCCATCCCATTCTTGTCCTTTATTGAGCCCATCTTTGCATGAAATGTTCCCTTGGTATCTCTAATTTTCTTGAAGAGATCTCTAGTCTTTCCCATTTTGTTCTTTTCCTCCATTTCTTTGCATTGATTGCTGAGGAAGGCTTTCTTATCCGTCCTTGCTCTTCTTTGGAACTCTACATTCAGATGCTTATATTTTTCCTTTGCTCCTTTGCTTTGCTTTTCTTCTTTTCGCAGCTACTTGTAAGGCCTCCTCAGACAGCCATCTTGCTTTTTTGTATTTCATTTCCATGGGGATGGTCTTCATCCCTGTCTCCTTTACAATGTCATGAACCTCCATCCATAGTTCATCAGGCACTCTATCTGTCAAATCTAGGCCCTTAAATCTTTTTCTCATTTCCACTGTATAATCATAAGGGATTTGATTTAGGTCATACCTGAATGGTCTAGTGGTTTTCCCTACTTTCTTCAATTTAAGTCTGAATTTGGCAATAAGAAGTTCATGATCGGAGCCACAGTCAGCTCCTGGTCTTGTTTTTGTTGACTATATAGAGCTTCTCCATCTTTGGCTGCATAGAATATAATCAGTCTGATTTCGGTGTTGACCACCTGGTGATGTCCATGTATAGAGTCTTCTCTTGTGTTGTTGGAAGAGGGTGTTTGCTATGACCAGTGCATTTTCTTGGCAAAACTCTATTAGCCTTTGCCCTGCTTCATTCCGTATTCCAAGGCCAAATTTGCCTGTTACTCCAGGTGTTTCTTGACTTCCTACTTTTGCATTCCAGTCCCGTATAATGAAAAGGACATCTTTTTGGGGTGTTAGTTCTAGAGAGTCTTGTAGATCTTCATAGGACCGTTCAACTTCAGCTTCTTCAGTGTTACTGATTGGGCCATAGGCTTGGATTACTGTGATATTGAATGGTTTTCCTTGGAAACGAACAGAGATCATTCTGTCATTTTTGAGATTACATCCAAGTAGTGCAAAATATTAGTAGGAGACTTTAAAATCCCATATACATTATTGGACAGTACATCCAGAGAAAATCAATAAGAAAACATTGACCTTAAATGACATCTTAGATCAGATGAAATAAATAGAAAATCAGTTGGCCAAAAAGTTTGTTCAGATTTTCTCATAACATTTTACAGAAAACCCAGATGAATTTTTCGGCCACCCAATATAAGTAGAACATTTTATCCAAAAGCAGAAGGATGCACTATTCTTTTCAAGTGCAAATAAGACATTCTCTAGTATGAACCACATGCTCAACTATGAAATGACTCTATTAAATTAATATTTATAAATATATATTTATTTCTAAAAAATAAATAAAGCATCTGCCTGAAATGCGAGACACCCGGGTTCAATCCCTGGGTTGGGAAGATCCCCTGGAGAAGGAAATGGCAACCCACTCCAGTATTCTTGCTTGGAGAATCCCATGGAGGGAGGAGCCTGGTAGGCTACTAGTCCATGGGGTCGCAAAGAGTCGGACACGACTGAGTGACTTCACTCACTATATTTATTTCTAAAATATATAGTTGTATTTCAGAAGATTTAAATCATATTGAGTATCTTTTCTGACCACAGAAGTATAGAACTAGAGATAAATACAAGAACTAAACTGCAAAAAGCACAAACACACAGAGGCTAACCTATGTATAAGCAAGCAATGAGTCACTGATGAAAGTGAGGTGGAAATCAGAAACTACCTGGAAAGATAATATACCAAACAGGGAATATAACAATATTTTATAATAACTTTAAATTTAGTATAATCTGTAATAATATTAAATCACTATGTACATCT
>SJYC01132600.1:0-46707 GCA_006408675.1 Madoqua kirkii
CTTTACATTTTTCATATCTTATATTTGATAACAACATAGGCATTGTTATAAGATTTTCACATTCTGAAGTACTTTGAAGGGTTTAGATTAAAACATGCTTATTTTTACATATATATTTACATATATACTTTTCAAGAATCAAAGTACAAACAGAAACCACAGCAACGATTTTGTTCTTTTTGTCCTGCTGACTAAAGTACTCAGTTTCCTCCAGAAATTTAAAGAAATATTGGCAGTTCTTTCATGGCTGGTAAGAACTTGAAGAAGGAGATGGATTTATGAGATGAATGCAAATTGTCACTCTTTAAATATGTGCTTAAAGTTCATTTTGCCTGCTGATAATGGTTGCACTTTCCAGAGAGTCCACTTAGAAAACTTTAAAAACTGTTTCTGCAAAAGGATGCTATCCTATTGATGCCCCTTCGGAGATAATGCAACAAATCACTTCTGTTTACAGGGAAAGGTTTACCAAACAAGGCAATAAAGTACATTCAGAAGAAACTGAGCTCAGCATGCCCAGTCCTCACTGCTTGGCTCTGCGATTTCAAGTCTATAATTAGATATACTGTTAGGTTTTTCCAGGCTTTAATAACTTCCATTCTGTTTATGAGAAATGCTAGAGAGCCACCTCCTAGGGGAATTGCTGGAGAGCAGGGCAGGGTTGGGGGGCAGTGAAGAGAAAGGCCAGCTGATGAGGGATTTTTTTATTGGAGATGCAGTTTCCTCATTTGCAGGTTGTTCAGTATTCCAGCAGGTCAGTAGGTGCATTGTCTGTGGATGGGTGTGGTGGCTAGCTAGGTGGAGAATGCGGGACGGCTTAGGGAGCTGTTAAGCTGAAGCACTAAACAAAGCAAAGAATGGGGTGGAAGTTTTATCTGGATGCTTCTCCTTGGGGCTATGCACTTCATTGTTGTACTTTGATTCTCATGAGGTGGTTAATGAATAGCTGGGCACAAATAAGTGTAGTTATGGCTATTAATAACTTGACAAACGTTTACTGAGTACCTAGTACATTTGATGGAGAAGGCAATGGCACTTCACTCCAGTACTCTTGCCTGGAAAATCCCATGGATGGAGGAGCCTGGTGGGCTGCAGTCCATGGGGTGGCAAAGAATTGAACACGACTGAGCGACTTCACTTTCACTTTTCACTTTCACGCATTGGAGAAGGAAATGGCAACCCACTCCAGTGTTCTTGCCTGGAGAATCCCAGGGGAAGCCTGGTGGGCTGCCGTCTCTGGGGTCGCACAGAGTCGAACATGACGAAGCGACTCAGCAGCAGCAACAGCAGTACATGTAAAGTTTTGTGCCAGAAGTTTGAGGGACAAAACAACTTTTCATAATCTACTTGGGAAAAAAAAAAAAAAACACTGTCGCAAACAAAATCAATAGTGGTGAAGCAGGCAATGAAAGCTCCTCAGGGGAGCTGACCTCTCTAGCCTCAACCAAATCTTTGTCCAAGTGTTATTTTGATGCTTTGTACACTGAAATGACTTTTTTTTTGAACACTTGCTTTATTCACTAGACAGTGAGCTCCTTGAGAATGGATTGTTTTTAATGGATATTCTATTTCTTAGTGTCTTACATGATCCTGACATGAAGTGTATACTCAGAAAACAGGAGTGATTGCGTCAGTTGATGAACATTGAGTCCAGCCTCCTCTATATTGGAGAAATGGTACCCAATGGCTGTTGGTAGAGAAGGTCAGAGAAGGGAGTCTGTGAGGGTGGATAAGGATGCACAAGGGAGTCTTTCTATCCACTCTAGATGAAAGGGCTCTGACTAAAGGAGTGATATGCGTGCAACATGCTTTCAATTGTGTGGGGTTGTTATGTTAAGTCACTTCAGTCATGTCTGACTCTTTGTGACCCTATGGACCTCACCCTGCCATGCTCCTCTGTCCATGGGGTTGTCCAGGCAAGAATACTGGAGTGGGTTGCCATGCCCTCCTTCAGGAGATCTTCCCAGCCCAGGGAATGAACCCGCGTCTCTTAATTCTCCTGCTTTGGCAGATGTATCCTTTCAGTGCCACATGGGAAGATCCCAAAAGAAGTGAAGGTGTTGGGCTCACTGAAATCTTTCCTTTCATACGTATATCAGCCATCTGGGGACCAACATCCTGCATTTTTTACATCATGAGTTCCTCAGTCCTCTCCATAGGGAGTGGTTGCAATTTGCAGATATTGTTCTCCTTCCTGGGAACCCTTAGGGCTCAGAAATTCACATTTGGAAGTCCAGAATCTCTGATTGCTGTGACATCTTTGTTTACTGATATGGCAGGAAAAACTCCATTTCTCAATACATGAGATCTCTGTCACTTGGGAGGTTTGTACTTAACTCTTGCCTATATCTAGAGATATGGGAAGTTATATCAGATAAAACTTTCTGACATTTCTTTTACATCTCCATTCCATCTTTACAATAACTAATAAAAGCTAGTGAGGAAAAAAAGAGCTTAATTAAATAAGGAAAACATCAGTTTGAAAAAGAAACCAGTAATAAATACTTAAATCCTAGTCTCACCACTGCCCAAATCTCTCGTATCCTAGATCTCCTCTGAGACAAAAAAGAGATTTGGGTTCAAGGCTTTTTATTTCTCCTCTTGCTTCTCCCTTGATTCACCCAGACTATGCTTCAGGAAGCAGGAAGTAGACCATTACATTAATGAGTACAAGTACTTACTTAGAGATGGGAGGAACTCAGGCAAAACCTTGACATACAAATGAGAAGGCATATGGAGAAAGGGGTCTAAGCTTTGGAATCTGGAATAGGGATTAAAAAGATGGATAAAAGAACTGAGGGACTGAGAGAGAACTCCAGACTACAGTGAGAAAATTCATGGAGTTTCTGAGGTGGGCTAATAATTTGACACCCTTTCAAATGAAGGTACCAACTTTAGCTCACCCTGATGTAACCCACTCTATCTGAGCTTAATGGCTCTTGTAACATATCAGCAAATTACACTTGTTTATATTTACAATTTCATTATATACTCAAATAATCTTCTTTTTTTCCCCTCAGTTACAACTTCAAGAAAGCCAGTGATAGCTCTTGAAAACCCCACAGAATGGTTTTAGCAAATTCCTTCAAAATTCTGCCTTTGCACCTTGATGATCATTGAAGAAACTAAGCAGATAAGGTGTTCTTTTGAATAAGGCAGACATTTTTGAATCACATCTTGAAATGTAAAGTTCACATGATAGGAGAGCACTCTCCAAGTCCACCTCAGTACTTGTTCTTCCAGCCCTTTCTGTTTGCTCTTCTTTGTTGATTACAGCCGGTTGATTACTTATATCTGTTTCTCTTTTTGAAAAGGAAAGTCTCTCAGTTGGTGTCTGACTCTTTGAGACCCCAGGGACTATACTGTCCGTGGAACTCTCCAGGCCAGAATGCTGGAGTGGGTAGCCTTTCCCTTCTCCAGAGGATCTTCCCAGCCCAGGTCTCCCACATTGCAAGCAGATTCTTCACCAGCTAAGCCACCAGGGAAGCCCAGGAATACTGGAGTGGGTAGGCTATCCCTTCTCCAGAACATCTTCCTGACCCACAAATTGAACTGGGGTCTCCTGCATTGCAGGTGGATTCTTTACCAACTGAGCCATCAGGGAAGCCTCTCTTTTCAATCAACCCATCACATTTGGTGATTCTTTTCAGTTTTGATTGTTCTTTAGTTTCCAGTTCATCCTATTTTACAGTCTTACTCTATCACCGTGTTCTGTTTGTCACTGGCTCACCACTTTCAGTGCTTGGTGGTGAAGAGGCACAAGTATCTGAGTGATCATGAGTATTTCATGAGTAATCATGAAAAACGTTAGGCATGAGAAATCATGCCTGAACTTTCGGGAAGCATACCAAACCAGTTGGTTTGTATGGATAGTTATGCAGTTTTTAAAACTGAAGGTGAGATAAATTTACCACTAATATTTTGTACCCCATTCTTAATTTAAAAATAAGAAATATATTGCAAGCCATTTGCATTTTAGGCCTATTATGATTTTAGTTAATACAACTTATCACTTTAACACAGGTATGAATCACTTGGTTTCAGACTTACAGTTTACCTGAATGCTGGCTTTGCTGGTCTCTAAGATAGTGGTGCAGCCTTAGGTTGCCCCATGCAACTCAAATATTTGTTTTGTAGAAATAGATAAGGACACCACGAAAAAGTGCTGGAAAAAAACACTTTTCCAAAACTTTCTGTGAAGGCTTGTGGAAAGAGATTCCAATCTAGGTTTCCCTACTTGGGAATTGAATTAATTGACATCATTATTCAGATCTGCATCAGCAATTTTTAAAAAAGATATTACCTGTCAAAGTACTGCTTCAGTTGACCAACTGTTTTATAAAAAATGTCAGTTTTTATTAAATACTCCACCAGAAAATTAGTTTCATTAAATCATCTTTGGCTGATTCCAATGGATTTTGTAAAGTATAGAAATATTCACCCCTTTCAACATTTCTTATAGAAAGACTTCATGAAAATATTTGAAAAATTTTCCTCCCTTTCAAAATCAACATCTTCCAATCTTGACCCAAATGTGACAACATTGATTCCAAATAAAGCTTAAATCTCTTGGAAATGTAAATATTTATTCTTTAACACAGTGAGAAATTAGCAGCTGCTGATTCTGCATCTTTAAACTAAATTTAAGACATAAACTTTAAATTTATAGGTACCTCACAGCTACCTCAGTGAGTGCTGAAAAGGGACCATTCACTTTTTACTCCCATGCTGTCCCTATTTAGGCTGCCTAACCAATGGATTTTATAAATAAAGAGGAGAAAAGAAAAAGAAAAGAGATTCAGCTCATCATTGAAAAGGTTTATGAGTAATTCTGGTCGACATCCTTACTTTCTGATCAGGTGTTGAGTAAGACTGAGTTGCACTATTGAAAATGGTAAACTATCAGTGGAGATGGGGTAGGGTGGGGTTGATGTGATTACGCTCTTGGTGTGTGCTTGTTTGGGGAACCTTTTGGTTCTTTCAGCAAAAATCCTGTTGCTGAGAAGGTGTTTACTAATGACACTGTAATGTGAAGGTTGCAAAACTGGTGTTTTGGGGTCTTTGTCCAGCCCACCAGACTTGCTTGTTTGACCTTCACAGTCTTAAAAATCTGATCCCAGACTTACAGATCAGGTGATTTTATATAAAAACTCTCATTTCTTGAGAAATCAAAACAAGATAAAATCTGATAAGACAGCAATGGTGTGTATTTCCCTGAAATTTGAATTGCATAAAACTGAATAGCAGCTGTATAGCCCAGTTTGTCCTGATCTCATCATTCATGGCTCTATCCTTGACACTGAGTTTCATTTTCTTTTTTTAAAAATATAAATTTATTTATTTTAATTGGAGGTTAATTACTTTACAATATTGTATTGGTTTTGCCATACATCAACATGAATCTTCCATGAGTGTACACGTGTTCCCTATCCTGAATCCCCCCTCCCACCTCCCTCCCTGTACCATCCCTCGGGGTCATCCCAGTGCACCAGCTCTGACCATTCTGTATCCTGCATCGAACCTGGACTGGTGATTTGTTTCATATATGATATTATACATGTTTCAAAGCCATTCTCCCAAATCATCCCACCTTCTCCCTCTCCCAGAGTCCAAGAGACTGTTCTATACATCTGTGTCTCTTTTGTTGTCTCATTTTCTATTTATCATCATGCTTACACTGATGTTTTTCTTAGTGATAGTGAAATAAAGCTTGAAGTGGGAAGATGAATAGCAGGCTAAGAATCTTTTATCCCACCAAGACAAACAACAAGCCATGTTTATTTGTGCAAGTGAAAAAAAATATCCATATGTTTAATAAGCTAACAAGAGTCTACATCATAAGAAGACAACTCAAGTTACCAAGCCATCATATTAATTTATGTTGCCTTCATGCCCTGTATAGGCATTGCAATTGGAACCCTGAATTTATTACATTCTTTACATCAGTGGTTCTCAACAAAGGGTGCACAGGAATATTGGAATCACAGAATGACTTTTTCAAGTACATATCCTTCCACATGGGCATTTCTGGGATGCCAGTCCCTTCTGGAGGACTTATCTCATTGCAAAAGCTGTCTAGGAAATTCTGATATGCTTATCTGGTGGAAAACTCCACATCTGATGTATTCAAAGGCATCATGATGCTTTTATCATAATTTCTCTTCCCCGTCCATCCAAAAATAAAATTCTCGACAGCCCTAGTGTTCAAGCCTCAGGTCCAATGTCCTTAACAGAGCTAAAGTTACATGTATACAAGTTGAGAAACTGCCAAGAAGATGCTTCTGACTGTGAAGTTCTTGCTTAAATGGTATTTGGGGGTTAAGATGGTGTAAAAAGTACCTGACACCTTTGAAAATGCATTAGAACAGTTAGCTTGAAGTCAGGATATCTCTAGATGGGTGGTTCACAAATTTTCAAAACTGAGGAGCTTATTAAAATATCAGTGTTCAGGCCTCATGTCATTGCTTCTGCTTGGTAAGTTTGTGTGGTTGTTGAAAGACAACTGACAATATCAACATCAGCCACAATAATAAAAAGAGAGCTTTGACCCACAACCACTGTAGCAACCAGTCCAGCCAAGCTAAATCATGACTTTTTTTATGTCTGCTTCCAACTTAACAGTAACCTGAGAATGCAAATATGCTCTCCTAAATAACCTCATAGGATGCCCCAGTTCTAGTTAGTTGACCTCCAACTTCCCTGTGCCAACAACTTTCAAACAGCTTATAACAGAATCTTTCCCTTTTTCATTATAACCTTTTACATTGTCCTGCCTACATTTGTGTTTCTGCTAAATGCAAATGATGCTGTCTAACTTCCTCAGCAAATAACCTTTGTTTGTTCTAAGAAATGGAATATTTCCTGCCATGTTAATAAACAAATAATGCCATAGTCATCAGCAATTGTAGCCACCATGGATGGTGAGCTGGTGAGCCCTGTGGAAACTTAGGAAAAAAAAAATATCTGCCATCTAGCAGCTATCAGACTGCAGTGATTTCCCATGGTGAGCCCTGAAGAAACTCAGGATGTAAAAACACAGAATAGTGGCCCCAGGCAGGTGAGGTGCACATCAAGGAATTATTTCAGCAAGCCCAAACTCTTGCATCTTCCCATGCATAGAAAAGCACTTTATTCCTTAACTTGAGATATCTGGTTTTCCTTTATTCACAATGATCTTTTGATGTCCAGATTACTGGTCTTTGTTGCAAAACTTCTATATAACCTTGTTCCCCAACTCACATCCTTGGAGTAATTCTTTCAGGGTTACTTGAGATGCTGTCTCCCAGGCTCCAAGTCCTAAAAATTCCCACTGAATGAAACATAACTGTGATGACTTTGAACTGTGGTGTTGGAGAAGACTCTTGAGAGTCCCTTGGACTGCAAGGAGATCCAACCAGTCCACCCTAAAGGAGATCAGTCCTGAGTGTTCACTGAAAGGACTGATGTTGAAGCTGAAACTCCAATACTTCGGCCACCTGACACAGAGCTGACACATTTGAAAAGACCCTGATCCTGGGAAAGATTGAAGATTGAAGGCAGGAGGAGAAGGGGACAACAGAAGATGAGATGGTTGGATGGTACCACTGACTCAATGGAATGAATTTGAATAGACTCCAGGAGTTGGTGGTGGACAGGGAGGCCTGGCATGCTATGGTCCATGGAGTCACAGAGTCGGGCATGACTGAGCGACTGAACTGGACTGTCAACTATTAGACTGTGAATATTTTTTAAGCCCACAGTTCTCTTTATTGTCACAGGTTCCAGATAAGTAACATTTCAGAATCTCTTGTATGTATGTGTGTATGGAAAGGGGGCACTGATTCTGTGTGCCCCAAACCCCACTCATAGTCTCAGCTGAAACAGAATCTCTGGGAAGAGGATGAGGAAGTAAAAAAATAAAAATAAAAATTTTTCTCCATCATAATAATCAAGGAAATTAGGGTCACTCTAGACTGTGCTGCTGTCCACAGGTTGGTGAATATAAAGCACCTAGAAAACTTATTCCAAATAGAAATTTCAAGGTTCCATCCTTGGAGATTCTAATGTTATAAGTCTAGGCTCCCTTAGTGATTCTGATGAATAATGTGTTTTGGGAAGCAACACTCTACCTGTGTGATTCTCAAACAGCAACATGCATACAAATCTCCTCGAGATTTTGTAGAAAGACAGATTCTGATTCCATAGGTCGGAAGTAGGGCTGAGATTCTGCAGATCTAACAAGCTCCCATGTGATGCTTCTGTTGCTGGCCTGCTAACTCTGCACAGAGCAGTCAATGTTGGCTGCACAACAGAGCCAAACAGCCCTGGGAGTGAGACTCAGGCACCGGGCAATCCCAGTGTGCAACCAACAGAAACACTGTTTCATCTGCATTTTCTTCAGCCACATGACTGGAGCGGTGTTTTCACAGGAGTGTCAGCACAAGCAATCTGATTAGAGTTCTGTTGAAATCGTCACTGACATATCACTCACATTTCAGATGGTTTTGCGGTTCTTGCAATTGCCTGTAGGCATGAAGATGCCTGGAAGTCCACCAAATGCACTGAGGAAAGTTTATTTCATGGAATACCTGTTGAACTACCTTGTTTTGAGAGACTTCCTGCTAAGGGGGAGGTATAACAGTAATTTGAAATATCCCATGTGGGATTTTGAGAGATTTCCATAAGTTAAATTTGTTTTCATCTCAGAGTTGGGTGTGATTGGGTGCTACCAACTTAGACACACACACACACAACACTGATGATCAGATTTTTCATTTTCGTTTTCTACAGTTTCATGCTTATAAGGATGAGGAAGATGATAGTGTGATAGTGTTGTCGATGAGAAGGAACATTTGCATGGGTTATAATATAATTTATCGTTCACCAGATGGCTTCATCCTGTTGCCAGGCATTTGATGAGCTATTTCATGAACACTGTTGCTGGGATGTATTAATGCCTGAGAGATTGCTCATTTTGTAGACAAATGTGAAGGTGCTTAACAGATCTTTGGATGCTTAGCTCGTTTTTGCTTAGAGAATAAATGAGCTCACGCATAATTAAATCTGAGAGCTACTCCAGAAGAAAAAGTACCTCATACCCAACAATTGTGTGGGTTTCAAACAAGCATGGATGACAAGAGAATTGAGGAAATTTGTGATAACAGTCTTGGAACCACTTTATCATGAGTTAAATGGACACAAAATTTTAAAAATCATCTATTCAAAATGCATCATAACAGGTCTCATGGCTGATAAATATTCTCACCTGTCTGTGCACTGTAATTATTCAGAGTTAAATAACCTCTGTATAACGAATGTCTGTTATTTTCAATCATATCTTGGTGTATAGACAGAAGATATCTCTAAGAAATATTCAGACATTTGAAAACTGGGTCTCATTAGAATCAACCAAGATGAGCAAAAGGCTGTGTTTAATTACTGTGATTTAGTACCCAATTCTCAGGCAGAGGCCGGGAACTTAGCAGGAAGAAGGCAGCAACATACTCAAGTGAAAAAAATCTTTATCACCAACAAACCAGTGCAGGTCTGCCTTCAAAGGATCAAGTCAGCTCTAAAATAATGATATCCAGATATCCAGTGGTGTGCCTAGTGGCTGTGAGTTGTTATCCATGAGTCATGGACAGTTTTATATGTATACACACACACACATGCATATGCATATATATAGCCAATATCTTAACAACATACCTTATTTTAACAAAATATCTTTATACATATATGACATACCATGTACCTTTATGTTAACAACAAATTTGATGTGAATTCAAAACTTTTCTGAGCAGAGAACTCTAAAAGATAAAATGGGTGACAAATAGGCTGACTTTTATATCAATGTTTAGCCAGTTGTGATGTAGCAACTCCAAATCAACAAAGGAAACAAATTTGAAATTAGTATCTTACATTATAATGTAGTAATAGGCTAATACTCTTTCTTTCATCATTGTATTTTAATACCCAAGGAGAAAACTAGCAAAGGCACTAAATCTGGAGATAAATCTATATGACACAATCTGGAGAATTTCTAAAGACTACCTTATCAAGGGGGTTAGCTTGAGAAACACAATATTGAACTGCATATACCCAGCTTTACTTTATCCATGCCTTTACTTTATTCCCACCATCCACCCCAGAGACAAACACAGGGATCCCCCCACTGACCACACACTAGGCATTTCTTCTAAGGGTCCAGGGCCCAGTCCCCTCCACTGCACCAACTACAGAGCAACATGTCTATTTCCATTCAGACCCAACTTTGAGAAAAGGGCATGGGTAAAAGAACTGACTATTCCATTTGTTTCTGGAATATGCAATCATCTCAGAAAAGCCTGGGAACTGTGAATATTGGCGTACTACATGTATAAAGATAAGAGCTACAGATTAGAGCTGACTCTCTTTCATCTTTAGAGAACTCTTATGAATCATACTTGGGTCCACTTATCCATATGCAGTAAAGCCCATCTACTGATACTGGGTTGTGGTAAAGCAAAGTGCAGGGTTATTGTAAGGCATGATACAAGGAGTTCAGAACAGCTAGTGCTCAAAACCTAGAACTCCCTGAGGGTTTCAGCAAAGCATTTTTTAATTAATTAATTTTTAAAAATTCAAGTATAGTTCTTTGACAATGATTTGTTAGTTTCTGGTGTATAGCCAAGTGTTGCAGTTAGACACACACACACATAGACACACACACACACATAAACAAACACACACACAGAGACTTTTTTCTTTTTCGTAGTCATTACCATTATAGGATATTAGAAGATATTGAATAAAAGTCCATATGCTATATAGTAACTCTTTGTTGTTTATTATATAGATAGTAGTATTTATCTATCAGAGAAGGCAATGGCACCCCACTCCAGTACTCTTGCCTGGAAAATCCATGGATGGAGGAGCCTGGTAGGCTGCAGTCCATGGGGTCACTAAGAGTTGGACACGACTGAGTGACTTCACTTTTACTTTTTACTTTCATGCATTGGAGAAGGAAATGGCAACCCACTCTAGTGTTCTTGCCTAGAGAATCCCAGGGATGGGGAGCCTGGTGGGCTGCCGTCTCTGGGGTCACACAGAGTCGGACATGACTGAAGCGACTTAGCAGCAGCAGCAGCAGCAGCAGTATGTGTCTGTTAATCATAAGCTCCTAATTTATCCTTCTTTTCCCCTTTGGTAAGCATAAGATTGTTTTTTATGTCTGTGAGTCTGTGTCTGTTTTATAAGTTCATTCATGTCATTTTTTAGATTCCACATATATGTGACATCATATAATATTTGTCTTTGTCTGGCTTACTTCACTTAGTATGATAATCCCACTCCAGTACTCTTGCCTGGAAAATCCCATGGATGGAGGAGCCTGGTAGGCTGCAGTCCATGGGGTCACTAAGAGTTGGACACGACTGAGTGACTTCACTTTTACTTTTTACTTTCATGCATTGGAGAAGGAAATGGCAACCCACTCTAGTGTTCTTGCCTAGAGAATCCCAGGGATGGGGAGCCTGGTGGGCTGCCGTCTCTGGGGTCACACAGAGTCGGACATGACTGAAGCGACTTAGCAGCAGCAGCAGCAGCAGCAGTATGTGTCTGTTAATCATAAGCTCCTAATTTATCCTTCTTTTCCCCTTTGGTAAGCATAAGATTGTTTTTTACTTCTGTGAGTCTGTGTCTGTTTTATAAGTTCATTCATGTCATTTTTTAGATTCCACATATATGTGACATCATATAATATTTGTCTTTGTCTGGCTTACTTCACTTAGTATGATAATCTCTAGATCCATCCATGTTGTGCAAATGGCATGATTTTATTCTTTCTTATGGTTTATTAATATTCCATTCTGTGTGTGTGTATGTATATATGCACAGTGGAATATTATCTCTATATATGTATATATTATATATACATAGTATATATACAATGTATTATATATAATATATACACTATATATAATACTATACATATAATATTCCATTGTGCATATATATAATATACACATATACACATCTTTATCCATTCATCTTTTGACAGACCCTTAGGTTGCATCTATATCTTAGTTATTGTAAACATGCTGCAATGAACATTGTATTGCATGCATATTTTCAAATTATAGTTTTCTCTGGATATATGCCCAGGAGTGGGATCCCTGGATCCTATGGTAACTTTATTTTTTTTTTAAGGCAAGGTGAAGCAGAGGAGTCCTAGCTATGTGAACAGCTTGCGCACCGTTCTCTGGGTTGAGGGTGAGGAAACAGGGTGGTGTCACAGGGGTCAACATTGTCAGTCCTTAGGCTCCAGTAGGCCTCGCTCATGGTCAGCAAGTAAACAGTCTTTCAATACTTGGGGGTTTAGCATCTGCAAAACAGCTCAGGAAATGGGCTTCAGATACTGTTGTCTAGATACTTCAGAGAGGAGCTAAAGCAGAGGATATGGGGGAGGGGTCTGTCCTAGGAAGGCCGCGTAGCGTCCTTCTCAGTTACAACTTGAGAGAAGATGGTTAATCTCAATCCAACAGAACTCTTCAGGGACACTTCTGGCCAATCCCAAGAATCTGGGCCAGGAACTCCCTAAACAATATTCTCTAAAATTCTGTGGGCAGCTGCTTCTTAAAGCATTAGCTAACTAAAATAAAATAGTAATATGATAAATTTACCATATGAAGGCCCTAAGGAATATTCAGGTAAACAGAAGTATTTGAAGCTATGGAAAGAGTAAATATTTGCAAATTAGTTGTTATAGGAAGCAGAATTAAAACTTAAAAGACATTTGTTTGAGTGGTAATTGACAAACCAGTAGCTTCCAGGGCTCAGAGGTTAAACACTGTGCTCAGTCTCTTAACACTGATAACAAACAGGGCCATGTTATTTACCAAAGACATTTCAACCAATCAATGTAAGTCCTGACACACACACAAACAACAAACATGGCCTCACAAGCAAAATACCAGACAAGATGTAGTCCAGAGATTTAATTTCCACTCCCAGACTGCGGACTCAAAGTGGCTCCCAACAGCAGGCAGAATTTTCCCATCCTGCACAAACCTGAGAAGCTCACTCCAAAACAATACACAGAAAAACACAGACCACAGATAAGATGTGGCTGCACAGATAGAACAATCAGAGAAAATATAGTTTAAAAATCCTATTTCCAGTCCCAGACAAAGGTTTTCAAACAGACTGGCTCAGGGTCAACTTGCAACTCTCTTGTGGTATACTTTTTTAAATCAACAGGATGACCTCAGAATTGGCTCTGAGGGAGCCTAGACTGACTCACTTCCTGCAAGAGAGTGAGCCCTGAGTGGCTAGCCCAGATGGAGTGGAGTCTTTCTATTCCCATATCAAGATAGTTCTAACTCAAGGTAATAATTTAGGCTTCCATAAAAGGATATCTTTCCTCACATTTAAGGATATATATTGGCCAAAGAGAATTACAATAAAATCATGGGTTCATAATGAAAAGTTTGGCCAGTCTGCCATAATTTTCCCCAGGGTGCTGTCAGATGGAACTAAAGAAGTACTGCCCATATTCAATTGAAAAACACTCATGTGAAGGCTGAAAACAAACCAGAACCCTTGCCAGCAGATGCCTCCTTGCAGATGGAAGGCTTACACCAGGAAAAACAATAACAGCAAAGAGCAAAAGTTAAGAACACAGAGGAGAGACAAGATGTTGGAGTGTAAGTGGACATGAACGGCATCTTTCTCTACAGATGCAACAGAAACGTATCTTCAAACACAGAATACCTCACAGAGCACCAGGTGAGAGCTGGCAGGAGTCCTTGGCCACCAGAAAGGAATATACGGATACACACAAAATTTGGTAGAATGAAGGAAGTAAGGGAAAAAGAGGAGGAGAGTGGGTGAACTGAACCTGCACTCATGGGAGCTGCAGCAAGGGAGAGATCCCCAGTGGGCAATCAGCTGGGACAGAGAGAAAGCATTTGAGGCTTTCAGAGGATAAAGCAGCTGATTTGTGACAGTCTGAGTGGAGTGAGAACCACACAGACAATCCACGCCGTGGCCCTACATACCATGGACAGGGACACAAGTCCCCCAGAATGTGTAGCTGGGAGCAGGAGCTTAGGGACTGGAGAGAAATCCCAGGGTGAGGACTGTTGCTGACTGCAGGGAGACAGCCCAAGGGACAAGAGGAAGGAGATAGCAGTGGGGAATGCCTTTGGAGGAAAGCCAGGCAGCCATGGAGGCAGGGTGCCACTGCTGAGTCACACACAGAGGGTGGAGCCAGCACGATAGCCTCTCTCTCTCCACAGGCTCGCTGCTAGCAGCTGACTTGCAGAGAAAGACCCCACAGAGGATGGCCCATTGATTGCTGAGCAACAGAGAAGGACCAGCCAGGGAGGCCCCTTGAATGTCAGCTGCCAGAAGCTAGAAAAAGATTCCACCAGCACCATATCTTCTGTACCCATGGCTGCTGGCTTCCCTGTACTTGGAGCCAACAGGGTCCCTGCTATCCAGGAGCTGTGCTACCTCCATGCTTAGTTAGTTCTTACTGGGGTGAAGCTGCCAGAGGCTAGAGAAAAACCTATTAGCACCACATTTCCTGCACCCATGGCTCCTGGCACCACCAGGGGCCCTGTGATCCAAGCAGCTGCACCAATCCACACTCAGTCCTCACTGGGGCAGACACAAGTCCTCCAAGGCAGCCTCAAGAGCAGACTCCTATAGATGACCCACAGTGGAGGTGGGAATAAAACCACAATTAAGCTCCAGGGGTGGAGGGGCTATGGAAGAGAATCAAAAAGCTTTCCACCAGCTGTGCAAGCTAGAGATTAAACCCACATGATCAACTAGGTGGACTACCTAGAGAAAGACAATGACTGCTCTCACCAAAGAAAATGCCCTAGCTCTGGCAGCTGTGGACACTGGTGGCAGGAACATGTGGAGGACAGGCCAGATTACAGTCTGAGCTGTCCCCACAGCAGGTCCAGAGACCAGTCCCCCCAGTACTGGAGGGCCTCCTAGTGAGGTGGATGTGGGTTATGAATCACAAAGGGGGAAAGATGCTGACATCTGAGACCTGAGAAAAATATTCTTCTTATATTTTGATTTGTTCTATAGTTTATTCTGGACTTCCTTGCTCTTTCTTGCCCTCTGTTGCTGTGGTTGTTGGTTTTATTATTATATCTATTTAAGCTTTTGAGATTTTTTTCTTATTAATCACATTTCTTATTTCCTTTATATGCTTCTACCCCTGCATTGAGTTTTTGTGGTTCTGTGGGGTTTTGGTGTTTTGGTTGTTTTCACTTGTTTTGTTTTCTTATTGTTCATTGCTGGTGTAGTTATTCTTTAATATATAAAAATACTTTTTATATATCTCTATTTAAATTTGCTTTTCTGTTCTTTTCTTTTTTTCGCCATGTTTGTTTTGTTTTCTTGCTTTATTTCTGATTTGGCTTGCTGCTTTGGTCTTGTTTTCTGTTTTGTGTTTTAGTCAGTTTTATTTTTAATTGGTTGATATCATTTTTGTTTTCCTTTGCTCACTGAATCACTGTCCTGTACTTTGTTTTCTTAGGACTGTTTTGATTTTGTTTGTGTGTATGTATTCCTTTGTGTTTCTATTTGTCTGATTTTGCATTAACTGTTTGTCTAGGGTACATTTTTTTCTAACTTTTTTTTTTACTGGTGTGTGTGTTCATTTTAATCCCCTTTATTGCCATAACATCCCCAGATGGACACTACTGAAATCAGATTGATTATATTCTTTGCAGCTGAAGATGGAGAAGCTCTATACAGTCAGCAAAAACATGACCAGGAGATGACTGTGGCTCACACCATGAGATCCTTAATGCAAAATCCAGACTTTAGTTGAAGAAAATAGGGGAAAACCACTAGACCATTCAAGTATGACCTAAATCAAATTACTTATAATTACACAGTGGAAGTGACAAATAGGTTCAAAGGATTCGATCTGATATACAGAGCATCTGAAGAACTATGGATGGAGATTCATAACATTTTACAGGAAAATTTATACAACAAACTGGAAAATTCTTAAAGAAATGATAACTGTGGAAAATTCTGAAAGAGATGGGAATACCAGACCACCTAACCTGCCTCTTGAGAAGCCTATATGCAGGTCAGGAAGCAACAGTTAGAACTGGGCATGGAACAACAGACTGGTTCCAAACAGAAAAAGGAGTATGTCGAGGCTGTATATTGTTACCCTGCTTATTAAACTTATATGTAGAGTACATAATGAGAAATGCTGGGCTGGAAGAAGCACAAGCTGGAATCAAGATTGCCGGGAGAAATATCAATAACCTCAGATATGCAGATATGCCACGCTTATGGTAGAAAGTGAAGAGGAACTAAAAAGCCTCTTGATGAAAGTGGAAGAGGAGAGTCAAAAAGTTGGCCTAAAGCTCAACATTCAGAAAACGAAGATCATGGCATCTGGTCCCATCACTTCATGGGTAATAGGTTGGGGAAACAGTGGAAACAGTGTCAGACTTTGTTTTTTTGGCTCCAAAATCACAGCAGATGGTGACTGCAGCCATGAAATTAAAAGACGCTTACTCCTTGGAAGGAAAGCTATGACCAACCTAGACAGCATATTGAAAAGCAAAGACATTACTTTGCCAACAAAGGTCCGTCTAGTCAAGGCTATGGTTTTTCTAGTGGTCATGTATGGATGTGAGAGTTGGACTGTGAAGAAGGCTGAGTGCCGAAGAATTGATGCTTTTGAACTGTGGTGCTGGAGAAGACTCTTGAGAGTCCCTTGGACTGCAAGGAGATCCAACCAGTCCATCCTAAAGGAGATCAGTCCTGGGTGTTCATTGGAAGGACTAATGTTGAAGCTGAAACTCCAATACTTTGGCGACCTCATGTGAAGAGTTGACTCTGCTACCCATGAGAAAAGCAAAATAAGCCCTTCCATTTTCCTGTGCTGGACAGTTTTCAAAGTCCTTTCAGAAGCATCATCACAACCACCCTGCAGAGGCCTGAAGGTGAGTGGGAGAGTCCAGACTGACATCCAGATGGGTTTCTGCTTCTATAAAATAAGGTGCTTGGAGACAGTGGCTACTGTAACAGCCCCTCCGTGATGGTCTCCTTATCTCCTGCTTCCCAGTATTCATGCCTTTGGGTGACTCCTCCCCATGTGGGCTGGACTGAGTGACTCTTAAAGACTAGACCATGGCAGAAGTGATGGGATATAACTGTTGAGATGAGGTTATAGAAAGACTGTGGCTTCTGTCTTAGGAACGCTCTGTCACTCTCTCTCCTTCTTGGCTATTTCCACTCTGGGGAAAGAAGGTGACTCTTTTGGTGAAGAACTGATGTTTCTAGTCAAGAGCCAGAGAGGATGTGAGGCTGGGCAGTATCCATGTGAGACAGCTTGGAGGCTGATCTCCCCCAGGTGAGCCTGACTTGGCTGCACCTGCTGTCCACATGACCGTGGGAGCCTGTCATGTGGGTGCCCTGAGCCAGAGGCACCAGCCAGAGGTGTTCATCCGGGTTGCTCTGGGATTCCCAACCCACAGAGAGTGAGATAATAAATACTGGTGGTTTTCAGTTACTGGGTCTTGTGGTAATATGTTACACAGCTATATGTATAACTAATATAATTGCCTTTTGTCTTTATAAACTGTACTTTATCTTACTGTTTGTAAAACTAAGATTTGCTTATTATTAAAGTGGTATTGGAGAGTTGAGATAATAAATACTGGTGGTTTTCAGTTACTGGGTCTTGTGGTAATATGTTACACAGCTATATATATAACTAATATAATTGCCTTTTGTCTTTATAAACTGTACTTTATCTTACTGTTTGTAAAACTAAGATTTGCTTATTATTAAAGTGGTATTGGAGAGGACCCTTGAGAATCCCTTGGACTGCAAAGAAATCCAACCAGTCCATATTAAAGGAGATCATCCTGGGTGTTCATTGGAAGGACTGATGCTGAAGCTGAAACTCCAATACTTTGGTCACCTCATGCAAAGAGTTGACTCCCTGGCAAAGACCCTGAGGAGGGCAGGAGGAGAAGGGGACGACAGAGGATGAGATGGCTGGATGGCATCACCGACTCGATAGACATGAGTTTGGGTGAACTCTGGGAGTTGGTGATGGATAGGGAGGCCTGGCGTGCTGCGATTCACGGGGTCACATAGAGTCGGACACGACTGAGTGACTGAACTGAACTGAAATTTCATAAATTATATTGCTAGGTGATCTACTTTACTGGATACCAGTGTGACATCTGCCAGTGGTCCAGCAATATTTCTAGAAATTTCTTTTTAAGCTTCATGGTCTTGGCTGGTAGAATCAAGAATATTTATCATCTATCATATTGTCAGCCAACCAGATGGGTGAAATTCAATTTTACTGAAAGCAATATTTTCCATCTCAGGAAGGACACTATTGTGTTCACATGCATTATCTTCTGTACTTTTATAAAATAAGTAGATATCACTGAGGAGAATATGTAGGACAACAGATGGTTCTTATAGATCAACACCATATGGGCTTTTATTAGGGTGTAGTAAATTTTAGTGTGGATTTTTTTGGGGTTCAGTTCAGTTCACTTGCTCAGTTGTGTCCAACTCTTTGCGACCCCATGGACTGCAGCACGCCAGGCTTCCCTGTCCATCAACAACCCCTGGAGTTCACCCAAACTCATGTCCATGGAGTCGGTGATGCCATCTAACCATCTCATCCTCTGTCGTTCCCTTCTCCTGCCTCATTCTTGCTCAGCATCAGGGTCTTTTCCAATGAGTCAGCCCTTCGCATCAGGTGGCCAAAGTATTGGAGTTTCAGCTTCAACATCAGTCCTTCCAATGAACACTCAGGACTGATCTCCTTTAGGATGGACTGGTTGGATCTTCTTGCAGTCCAAGGGACTCTCAAGAGTCTTCTTCAACACCACAGTTCAAAAGCATCAATTCTTCTGTGCTCAGCTTTCTTTATAGTCCAACTCGCACATCCATACATGACAATTAGAAAAAACATAGCCTTGAGTAGATGGAAGTTTGTTGACAAGTTAATGTCTCTGCTTTTTAATATGCTGTCTAGATTGGTCATAACTTTCCTTCCAAGGAGTAAGCATCTTCTAATTTCATGGCTGCAGTCACCATCTGCAGTGATTTTGGAGCCCCCAGAAATAAAGTCAGCCACTGTTTCCACTGTTTCCCCATCTACTTCCCATGAAGTGATGGGACCAGATGCCATGATCTTCGTTTTCTGAATGTTGAGGTTTAAGCCAACATTTTCACTCTCCTCTTTCATTTTCATCAAGAGGCTGTTTAGTTCTTCACTTTCTGCCATAAGGTAGTTTTATCTTATTTTCTTCACCATCGCAGAATGAAACTGCATCTTTTTCTTTTTTTTTTAATTAAAGGATACTTACTTTACAGAATTTTGTTGTTTTCTGTCAAACCTCAACATGAATTAGCCATAGGTATACACATGTCCCTCTCCCTCCTGAACCTCTCTTCCATCTCCCTTTCCATCCTATCCCTCTAGGTTGATACGGAGCCCCTGTCTGAGTTTCCTGAACCATACAGTGAATTCTTGTTTGCTATCTATTTTGCATATGGTAATGTAATTTTCCATATTACTCTTTCCATACATCTCACCCGCTCTTCCCCTCTCCCCATGTCTATAAGTCTGTTCTCTATGTTTGTTTCTCCATTGCTGCCCTGTAAATAAATTCTTCAGTACTTTTTTCTAGATTCCATATATGTACTCTAGAATATGATACTTATCTTTGTCTTTCTGACTCACTTCACTCTGTATAATAGGTTTTAGGCTCATTCACCTCATTAGAACTGACTCAAATATGTTCATTTTTATGGCTGAGTAATATTCCATTGTGTATATGAACCACAACTTTTTTATCCATTCATCTGTCAATGGACATATAGGTTACTTCCATCTTACAGCTATTGTAAATAGTGCTGCACTGAACAATGGGATACATGTGTCTTTTTCAGTTTTGGTTTCCACATGGTATAGGCCTAAGAGTGGGATTGCTGGGTCATATGGGGCTGGAAGAAGCACTAGTTGGAATCGAGATTGCTGGGAGAAATATCAATAACCTCAGATATGCAGATATGCCATGCTTATGGCAGAAAGTGAAGAGGAGCTAAAGAGCCTCTTGATGAAAGTGAACGAGGAGAGTGAAAAGGTTGGCTTAAAGCTCAACATTCAGAAAATGAAGATCATGGCATCCGATCCCATCACTTCATGGGAAGTAGATGGGGAAACAGGGGAAGCAGTGTCAAACTTTATTTTTGGGGCTCCAAAATCACTGTAGATGGTGATTGCAGCCATGAAATTAAAAGATGCTTACTCCTTGGAAGGAAAGCTATGACCAACCTAGACAGCATATTCAAAACCAGAGACCACTTTGCCAACAAAAGTCCATCTAACCATGAAATTAAAAGACACTTACTCCTTGGAAGAAAAGTTATGACCAACCTAGATAGCATATTCAAAAGCAGAGACATTACTTTGCTGACTAAGGTCCATCTAGTCAAGGCTATGGTTTTTCCAGTGGTCATGTATGGATGTGAGAGTTGGACCGTGAAGAAAGCTGAGCGCCAAAGAATTGATGCTTTTGAAGTGTGGTGTTGGAGAAGACTCTTGAGAGTCCCTTGGACTGCAAGGAGATCCAACCAGTCCATCCTAAAGGAGATCAGTCCTGGGTGTTCATTGGAAGGACTGATGTTGAAGCTGAAACTCTAATACTTTGGCCACCTCATGAGAAGACTTGACTCATTGGAAAAGACTCTGATGCTGGGAGGGATTGGGGGCAGGAGGAGAAAGGGATAACAGAGGATGAGAAGGCTGGATGGCATCACCGACTCGATGGACCTGAGTTTGAGTGAACTCCAGGAGTTGGTGATGGACAGGGAGGCCTGGCGTGCTGTAATTCATGATGTTGCAAAGAGTCAGACATGGCTGAGTGACTGAAGTGAACTGAACTGATGGTGATTTTACTCCTAGGTTTTTAAGGAATCTCCATACCATCTTCCATAGTGGCTGCATCCATTTCCATTCCCACCAATAGTGCAAGAGCATTCCCTTTTCTCCACACTCTTTCCAGGATTTATTGTTTGTAGACTTTTTCATGATGGCCATACTGACCAGTGTGAGGAGATATCTCATTGTAGTTTTGATTTGCATTTTTCTAATAATGAGCAATGTTGAGCATCTTTTCATGTTTTTTAGCCATCTGTATGTCTTTGGAGAAATGTCTGTTTAGGTCTCTTTCCCACTTTTTGATTGAGTTGTTTGTTTTTCTGGCATTGAGTTGTACGATCTGATTGTACATTTTGGAAATTAATCCTTTATATGTTGTTTCATTGCTATTATTTTCTCTTATTCTGATGGTTGTCTTTTCACCTTGCATATAGTTTCCTTTGCTGTGCAAAAGCTTTGAAGTTTAATAAGGTCCCACTTGTTTACTTTTGTTTTTATTTACATTATTCTAGGAGGTGGGTCACAGAGGATCTTGCTTTGATTTATGTCATTGAGTGTTCTTCCTATGTTTTCCTCTAAGAGTTTTATAGTTTCTAGTCTTACGTTTAGGTCTTTAATCCATTTTGAGTCTATCTTTGTGTAGGGTGTTAGGAAGTGTTCCAATTTCATTCATTTACATGTAGCTGTCTGGTTTTCCCAGCGCCATTTATTGAAGAAGCCCCACTGTATATTGTATATTTGCTCCATTGAATATTCTTGCCCCCTTTGTCAAAAATAAGGTATCCATAGGTGCATGGGTTTATTTCTCAGCTTATTATCTTGTCTATATTTCTGTTTTTGTGCCAGTACCATACTATCTTGATGACTGTCGCTTTGTAGTATAATCTGAAATCAGGAAGCTTGATTCTTCCAGCTCCATTCTTATTTCTCAAGACTGCTTTGGCTATTTGGGGTCTTTTGTGTTTCCAGATGAATTGTGAAACTTTTTGTTCTAGTTCTGTGAAAAATGCCATTGGTAATTTGATAGGGATTGCATTGAATTTGTAGATTGCATTTGGTAGTATAGTCATTTTCACAGTACTGATTCTTCCTACCCAGGAACATGGAATCTCTCTCTATCTGTTTATGTTGTCTTTGATTTCTTTCATCAGTGTCTTATAATTTTCTGTGTACAGTTCTTTTGTCACTTTAGATAAGTTTATTCCTAGACATTTAATTCTTTTTGTTGCATTGGTGAATGGGATTGATTCCTTAATTTCTCTTTCTGATTTTCCATTGTTAGTATATAGAGATGCAAGTGATTTCTGTGTATTGATTTTGTATCCTACAACTTTGCTAAATTCACTGGTTAGCTCTAATAATTTTCTGATACTATCTTTAAGGTATAATATATATAATATCATACCATCTGCAAACAGTGAGAGCTTTACTTCTTTTCCAATCTGGATTTCTTTCATTTCTTTTTCTTATTCGATTGCTGTCGCTAGGACTTCCAGAACAATGTTGAATAACAGTGGTGAAAGTGGACACCCTTGTCTTGTTCCTGAACTTAGTTACAATGCTTTCAGTTTTTCACCACTGAGAATACTACTTGCTGAGGCTTATCATATATGGCCTTTACCATGTTCAGGTAGCTTCCTTCTTTACCTATTTTTTGAAGAGTTTTCATTATAAATGGGTACTGAATTTTGTCAAAGGCTTTTTCTGCATCTATTGAGATTATCATATGGTTTTAATCTTTCAATTTGTTAATATGGTGTATCACATTGATTAATTTGCATATATTGAAGAATCCTTGCATTCCTGGAATAAACCCCACTTGATCATGGTGTATGAGCTTTTTGATGTGTTGCTGAATTCTGTTTGCTAAAATTTTGTTGAGAATTTTTGCATCTATGTTCATCAGTGATATTGGCCTGTAATTTTCTTTTTTCATGTTGTCTTTGTCTGGTTTTGGTATCAGGGAGATGGTGGCCTCGTAGAATGAGTTTGGAAACGTTCCTTCCTCTGCAATTTTTTGAAAGAGTTTTAGAAGGATAGGCATTAGCTTTTCTATAAGTGTTTGATAGAATTCTCCTGTGAAGCCATCTGGTCCCGGGCTTTTGTTTTTTGGGAGATTTTTTGATCACAACTTCAGTACTTGTAATTGGGCTGTTCATAATATCTATTTCTTCCTGGTTCAGTATTGGAAGATTGAACTTTTTAGGACTCTGTCCATTTCTTCCAAGTTATCTATTTTGTTGCCATATAGTTGCTCATAATAGTCTCTTCTAATCCTTTGTATTTCTGCATTGTCTGTTGTAACCTCTCCTTTTACATTTCTAATTTTGTTGATGTGATTCTTCTCTTTTCTTGATGAGTCTGGCTAAAGGTTTGTCAGTTTTGTTTATCTTCTCAAAGAACCAGCTTTTAGTTTTATTAATCTTTACTATTGTTTCCTTTATTTCTTTTCATTTGTTTCTGCTCAGATCTTAATGATTTCTTTCCTTCTACTAATTTTGGGTTTTTTTGTTCTTCTTTTTTCCAGTTGTTTTAGGTGTAAAGTTAAGTTATCTATTCGATGTTTTTCTCATTTCTTGAGGTAGTATTGTATTGCTATAAACTTTCCTCTTAGGATTGCTTTTGCTGCATCCCACAGGTTTTGAGTTATCACGTTTTCATTGTCAGAGAAGGCAATGGCACTCCACTCCAAGTTTTCATTGTCATTTATTTCTAGAAATTCTTTATTTCCCTTTTGATTTCTTTAGTAACCTATTGGTTATTTAGAAACATGTTGTTTATTCTCCATTTGTTTGTATTTCTTACAGTTTTTTCCCCTTGTAATTGATATCTAGTCTCATAGCATTATGGTCTGAGAAGATGCTTGATATGACTCCAATATTCTTAAATTTACCGAGGTTTGATTTGTGACCCAAGATGTGGTCTCTTCTGGAGAATGTTCCATATGCACTTGAGGAGAAGGTGTATTCTTCTGCCTTTGGATGACATGTCCTGAAGATATCAATGAGATCCATCTCATCTAATGTATCATTTAAGACGTGTTTCCTTATTAATCTGCTGTTTTGATGATCTGTCCATTGGGGTGAGTGGGATGTTAAAGTCTCCTACTGTTATTGTGTTACTATCAATTTCTCTTTTTATGTTTATTAGTGTTTGTCTTATGTTTTGAGATGCTCCTATATTGGATGCATAGATTTTAACAATTGTTATGTCTTCCTCTTGGAGTGATCTCCTATCATGTAGTGTCTTTCCTTATCTCTTGTGATCTTCTTCATTTTAAGGTCTATTTGGTTCAATATGAGGATTGCTCCTCCAGCTTTCACTTCCATTTGCATGGAATATATTTTCCCATCCTGTTACTTTCAGCCTATATGTGTCTTTAGGTCTGAAGTGGGTTTCTTGTAGACAGCATATATATGGGTTTTGTTCTTGTGTCCATTCAGCCAGTCTGTGTCTTTTAGTTGGAGCATTTAATTCAATTACATTGAAAGTAATTATTGGAATGTATGTTCTATTGCCATTTTCCTAATTGTTTGGGGCTGATTTTGTAGATCTGTTTTCTTCTCTTGAATTTCTTGACTATGTAAGTCCCTTTAACATTTGTTGTAAAGCTGGTTTGGTGGTACTAAATTTTCTTAACTTTTGCTTGTCTGAAATGCTTTTTATTTCTCATACATCTTTTTTTGAGTTTGTCACAATTACCAAGACATCATATACCTCTACAGCCCAACTAGTCCTTTGATTGTGATCTCCCCAGGGGAAGTGATGCCCAGAAGCCATCACAAAATGCCATAGACTGAGGGGTTCTCTTTCCTCCCTTTTCAAATCAGTCCAGTTTCCCTGGCAACAATCTTGTTGACAGTTTCCAAAGTTGATAGACCAGATACCCCTGGTCAACCCTTTGGGAACCTGCCCACTGGGAGTGCATGTTACCTGTTGCTGAGTCCATTTCATGGGAAATCCCTTGGCTAGGGCAACCCTGAGTCTTATCCAGTAAGAGAGGTCTTTGAGGGTAAAAAGAATATTTTAGACTAGTTTCTCACTTTAGGAAAAGATACATTTTGCTTCTCCTTCACTTCCTGCCCAAGCATAAGGATCACCTAAAGTGGTTAGCAGACATTTGGTCCTGTCCAATTTCTCCATAAGACATTTGGTCTATGCCAAAAAGGCCGTGAATTTTGGGCCTATCCAAAGCATCCATGAACATATTTGGTCCATGCCAAATGGTTTGGAAAGAACTAAGTATCATGGACATTTTGGTGTGGACCAAACCTCTTATGGATATTTTGGACAGAACTAAGTGTCCTGCAGAGAAGGCAATGGCACCCCACTCCAGTACTCTTGCCTGGAAAATCCCATGGACGGAGGAGCCTGGTAGGCTGTGGTCCATGGGGTCGCTAAGAGTTGGACATGACTGAGTGACTTCACTTTCACTTTTCACTTTCATGCATTAGAGAAGGAAATGGCAACCCACTCCAGTGTTCTTGCCTGGAGAACCCCGGGGACAGGGGAGCCTGGTGGACTGCCATCTATATGGTTGCACAGGGTCAGACATGACTGAGGCAACTTAGCAGTAGCAGCAGCAGCAGCAAATGTCCTGCAAAGCCAGAAACAAATAGCTGGAAGGCAGGACATGTAAGCTTGTTGAGATTGGGGGATTTGCTTTCTTTCAGGCTGGTCTGCTACACCTTCCCTGATGGAGCAGTCAAAGACAGCTGTTTAAATAATACTCACTTTAGAGCCTGTGGAAGAATCTAGTATAAAAGGTGGGGGGGAGGATGTTTTAGAGGAAAATGCCCATTTCAGCCTCTGTGAATACTTTCAGATTCCTGAGTTTTCTTTGTGTGGCTAACAAAAACAAAACAAGTGACAAAATAAAACAAAGACAAGTTTGCTATGACATATGTCTGTTTTCAAAGAGATATTGGTCTATTCAGCTTACTTCTCTGAATCTTGGTTTTACCATTCACAAAAAAATAACTGACTGGGTGATAACTTGGGTTGTTTTTAGCTCTACAGATCACATAATTTCTCTCCTTATGCTCGGAATGGCAGAAAACAGCATTAGGGGCATCTAATAGATTCAGCTTTCTACCTGATACATTAATTGTATCCCCTTAACACTACCCCTATGAAGGGATTTGATTTTTATGGATGATTCTATATGAAAAATCTTGTTTTCATTTGCTGCTTTATCTAATCTATTTGCTTTGGGCAAACTACTATAATTTTTAAAATTTGAGATATATTAATAGTTGGCATAAAGCACTATAAATTTAAAATATACACTATGTTGATTTGATACATTTGTATATTGCAATATGATTACTACTACAGAGTTAACTAAATGATCTAGCTATCTCACTTCTGGTTATATGTCCAAAGAAAATGAAAACAGGATATTGAAAAGATACTGTACTCCGTGTTAACTGTATCATTATTCACAATATCCAAGATTTGGAAACAACCTAATGTCTATCAACAGATGAATGGAAAAAGTAGATGTGGCATATGTATACAGTGGAATATTTTTCAGTCACGAAAAAGAAGGAAATCCTGCAATTTGCAGGATACAACATGGATGGATCTTGAGGTCATTATGCTAAGTGAGACGTCAGAGAGAAAAAGACAAATACTGTATGGCATCACCTACATGTGAATCTATAAGAGTCAAACCATAGAAACAAATCATTTTTAAATGTTCCCTTTTTATGTTGCTGGACCAAGTCCCTATAATCTCTGTTCCACACCATGCATACCATATTGTTGATACTTAGCCCGTTCAATACCCAGCTCTTATACCTATGAAATTGGTTAAGAGGCACTTGACAACCCTTCCTGAGTGCAGGAAATCCTGTCACTTTCATGACTCAAGGAAACACCCAAACCCACACTGTGGGCACTGGTCTAGCCTCTGAGTTCTCATCGTACATGATCCCCCACAACCCTCTTGGCACTCTGAGACATTTTTATGCTCTGGATTGGAGAGGAAAGATTGTGTGTAGAATATGAGCTTTAGACTCATAAAGATTCAGAAGTGAATCACAACAGTTGCTAGACAGGTTACTGCTTAGGTGCTACTGTTGTGCCCAACTCTTTGGGATCCCATGGACTGTAGCCCACCAGGCTTCTCTGTCCATGGAATTTTCCAGGCAAGAATACTGGGTTGCCATTTCCTTCTCCAAGGGATCTTCCTGACCCAGGGACTGAACCTGTGTTTCATGCATCGGCAAGCAGATTCCTTACCACTGCACCACCTGGGAAGCCCTCTTTGGGTTTCAGTTTCTGTTTATGTGAAATAGTGATAACTTTTTTGCTTCTCTATTTATAAAAAGAATTATTGAAAAGCTTTATGTGGAATTATCTTTTTAAATTATATAGCATCATTTCTGGGATCTGGTATGGACTCAAAACTGTTAATTTCCTTCCCATTTGGTACCGTTATCACGTTCCCAGGCCTTTTCTCTCCCATTGTGGGGGCTTTGCCTGTCTGTTCTTCTGCTGGCACATCTTGCCCCTGAAGCTGTGTCTAACCCCTTTGTCCTCCCAGGCACAGTTGAAGCATCACCTCCTGCAAACTCATCTTGATTCTGATTATCCTTTACTCAGGTTAGGGGTCTGTCCTCTGTACTTCCTTGAAATTATGTGAATATACCTCTGACACTGTACCACAAACAATGTCAACACTGGTGACAGCAATATTATTGAGGCTGCTTGTGTGTTGCACAATGTGCCAAACACTGCAAGCACTTCATAAATATGACTTCAGCCAGTCTCACAAAACTCTATCATTTAATTACTGTTATTCCCATTTCACAGCTGGTGACCTTGAGGCCAGAAAGATTAGATTCCATGTGGAATCCCATGCAGTTAGGAAGGTGTGTTTGAATCTAGACAGCCTGTTTCAAGGGCATAAATCTATTTGCTTGTCTGCCTCTTTCCATAGTCTCTGATTTCTGGGAAGACAAGCATATGTCCTCCATCTCTACATTCCTGTTACCCAGTAGCATCATTGACACATCATGAGTGCTCGGTGAATGCCTGTGAAATGAATCCTTCATTCTCAGTTCAAATCTGGCCTGTAGTTTTCAGATGGGACTGTATAATGTATACAAAGACTGTCTCTCTGACCAAAGTTTAGTCAGGCTCCTCTGAACACTCTCCTCCACTAGGCTCTAACCTTTGGGCTTCCACATTCATCTCTGCAATGATCGACTAGTTTTAGCAAAAATCCTCTGCCCTCAATGTCTTATCACCCTCAATATCTGGCAAAATTTCTCATCCTCTCCCATTGCATCACCTGCCTGTCCCCCCAGGTGATATTCGATCATCCTGGCCTGCCTTCAGCAAGAATCCTTTCAGGTCAGTTTAGCATCCTACCCTCTTAGTAATTTTCCATTCAGGGACCCTCCTCTTTCAACTCCTTCAGTTCAGTTCAGTTCAGTTGCTCAGTCGTGTCCGACTCTTTGCGACCTTATGAATCGCAGCCCACCATGCCTCCCTGTCCGTCACCAACTCCTGGAGTTCACTCAGACTCACATCCATTGAGTCCGTGATGCCATCCAGCCATCTCATCCTCAGTCGTCCCCTTCTTCTCCTGCCCCAATCTCTCCCAGCATCAGAGTCTTTTCCAATGAGTCAACTCTTCGCATGAGGTGGCCAAAGTACTGGAGTTTCAGCTTTAGCATCATTCCTTCCAAAGAAATCCCAGGGTTGATCTCCTTCCGAATGGACTGGTTGGATCTGTTTGCAGTCCAAGGGACTCTCAAGAGTCTTCTCCAACACCACAGTTCAAAAGCATCAATTCTTCAGCGCTCAGCCTTCTTCACAGTCCAACTCTCACATCCATACATGACTACTGGAAAAACCATAGCCTTGACTAGATGGACCTAGTCGGCAAAGTAATGTCTCTGCTTTTGAATATGCTATGTAGGTTGGTCATAACTTTTCTTCCAAAGAGTAAGTGTCTTTTAATTTCATGGCTGCAGTCACCATCTGCAGTGATTTTGGAGCCCCCCAAAATAAAGTCTGACACTGTTTCCATTGTTTCTCCATCTATTTCTCATGGAGTGATGGGACCGGATGCCATGATCTTCATTTTCTGAATGTTGAGCTTTAAGTCAACTTTTTGACTCTCCTCTTTCACTTTCATCAAGAGGCTTTTTAGTTCTCATCACTTTCTGCCATAAGGGTGGTGTCATCTGCATATATGAGGTTATTGATATTTCTCCCGGCAATCTTGATTCCAGCTTGTGTTTCTTCCAGTCCAGTGTTTCTCATGATGTACTCTGCATATAAGTTAAATAAGCAGGGTGACAATATACAGCCTTGACGTACTCCTTTTTCTATTTGGAACCAGTCTGTTGTTCCATGTCCAGTTCTAACTGTTGCTTCCTGGCCCACACACAGATTTCTCAAGAGGCAGGTTAGGTGGTTTGGTATTCCTATCTCTTTCAGAATTTTCCACAGTTTATTGTGCTCCACACAGTCAAAGGCTTTGGCATAGTCAATAAAGCAGAAATAGATGTTTTTCTGGAACTCTCTTAGCTATAAATAAATCCCTACTTTTCCTTGTTCTGTTTAGGGTTGAGTCCAATCTCTCTTCTTTACTGCAAAATGCTATTGCAGTACACCCTTGAATAAAGGCTTCCTTACCATCTTTAACAAGTATCAGATTATTTTTTTCTTTAACATATCTGAGAGTAAATATTTCTCTTTGTCCCTTCAGGGGGCAAGGCTGCAATCTTATACCCTCAGTGTCTGGGTTCAGGTGCCTGTGTGCCTGTGGTTCCCAGCCAGAGACTGGTCAGGTTTTTACCTGATAATCCCCAGTATCACCCGTAAAGACAGGATAGGCTCAGCACTATATCCTAAAAAGTGAGGATTCACTTCACTTGTATCCTTGCAGGCTAATCATAAACAAAATAGATACTGCCATTTTGTCAAGAATGTCCCCATGTGGTCTAAGATGCAGCATTAAAATACATTCCTAGCCTGAGAGAGGGTAAAGAAAGAAAACCTTTTGGGCTGATGCATGAATGTTTGCCCAAATCCATGTTTTGAAGGACATGTTGGGCCAATGCCAGGACTCAAGAGAATCCTGAATTATGTGTGTGTGTTTGAGTGAGTATATTTGAAAGCATCTGCAAATAGAGATGCAAAATTATATTTTATTATGATGATTATTTTCTCAAGCAATGACAAATAAAAGAAAAAATATCACAAAGACCATTTACTAGAAGTCAAACTCTCCCCAGACCCTTCCCTGCATTCAAGTGTGCATGCTTGCCACTGTTCCTGTATGTCTGGCCATCAGTCCCATGGGTAGAGAAAATTTCTTGTTTATTTACACAGTGCCCAGCTTGGAGATGCTGTTTTCCCCCTCTTCCTTTAGCAGTTTTTAAAATTTCAATTTATGCTTTCTCAACAGCTTTTTTTCAAGGGCCACTAAAGAAGAATAAGAAGCAAGAATCTCCTTTGTCATATAACAAGAATAGAAATAGAAAGGGAAACAAAAAGCAGCCCCAGTAGGTTTTCCCCTTAAACTAGTTTGGCAGATGAAAATGAAGCTGATGGAAGAATGGAAGTCCTCCCATGGAGCTGCATTTTCTGACCTGACAATGGAAGTACGTGACATTTGTTAAATGGTAAAAGGGAGTATTAGTCTAGGGCCCACTGACTGTCATATTATACCAACACACAGTGAGCTTTACTTTGAAAAGATTTTGTTCTTTCAAGCTCAGACTAAATTGATTCCAAGAAAGAACAATTCTGTTTATCAGCTCTATTGTTTCTTCCTTAAGTCAAGTAATCCGTCTCGCTTCTGGAGGCCAATTTTGACACACCATCTTTATCTTCTCACTGAATGGATGTGTTTATCCTCATTGTTGCCTATTGCATAAACCATGGCTATAACTGCTCCAAGTCAAAACTCTCTGCAAAAAAATCTGCAGACTGATTTTGAGATTCATCTTTTTTTTTTTTTTTGTCATAAGTATTATTTTATTTAATATTCACAATTCTCTAAGATATTAATAGATACTATTTTTAATCTTAATTTTACAAATAAAAAGTAGGCTTAAATGATTAAATAGACAATCACTCAAATTACACAGCTAGTGAGTAGTAAGTTTGGAGCTCAAATAAAATTCAGAAACTTACCAGTATTATTTTGTTTTGCTATTTGTCCTTTTTTAAAAAGCAACTGTAGTAAAATTACAGTAAAAATGGCTTTCAATCAAATGAACACCAAACTTGTTTCAGAAAAAGACATTTGCGACAGAATGGAAGGGGAAAGATGAAAAGGAAAAATCTGGTTTATCCAAAGAAATTCCACCTGAGCATAACTATTACGTATTCTTGCCAGGGTAATCCCATGGACAGAGGAACCTGGGCAGGTTACAGTCCATGGGGTCACAAGAGTCAGACACAACTTAGAGACTATACCACAATAACAGCACAGTTATGAAACTAATGTGTTTAGCTAACATGTATGACCAAGTGTGTTGAACTCCAAAGCAGTCACCTTCGGAAGACGTTCATTGAAATCATGTCATCATTGTTGCAACACATTTTAAACCTGATTATTTTGTGTACATACCAAACTGTTTTTTACAGTAACAAAAAATGTTTATTTTCCAGTTTGTGGTTGCTTACTTAATTTACTAGATTTGATTCTGTACAATTTTTTGGATATTTTCCAAAATCAAAATCAATCTTCAGAGTACATATTTGTTGTTGATCTTTCCAGCACGCGCTAAAATTATGATTCAGATTCTGAATATAATTCCTAAAAGAGGGCATTTAAAATTGTTTTGGCTTTGCCGGTAAACTGGAGTCATCAATTAAATAAGAAATAATTGTAGTCTTCCAAGGTGAGTATTCTGAATGTTGCAATATGAATATACTCCAAGGTGACTATGCCTATATGTTTATTTGAAAACAAAAGCAAAAAGGTATTTTATTATTAAAAGAAGGTGGAAAGATATCTGGATTAAATAAACTTTAAGTTCAATCTAAAAAAAAAAAAAAAAAAAACCAGGCAGTAAAAATTTCAGAGTAGCTGCTTCCAAGTTCCATTAAACCACTGAACTTCATCTGAGTGGTGCTTTACAGATGCAAGCTCCAAAACGAAGAAGCCCGAAGTGGGAAACAAACCTTCCTCGGATGGAACCAGAAGTTCTTCAGATGGACGAGATCGAAGGAGCTTATCCAGATTCTGGCAGAGGTGTCATGACTTCAGATGTGTTTTTATTCTTCCCCCAAATAACTCCTTGGAGTAGAAAGTTCAGAATGGCTGTGGAAGGAGGAATAAGGGAGTGTCTTCAAGGCAAAAGTGGCCTTGGCAGCTGTTAGTATGGCCCACTCCCACCTTGGAGTTCCAACTACCAGGACCAGGTATGACCAGGGCTTGGCCTTTCCAGGCAAGGGTTCCAAGCAATCTGGCCTCTAAAGAAATTCTTCTACACTCTACTCTCAAGAGATACTGGCTTGGAGAAAACATTGGAGTGTCTGATCTAGCCAGAGGAAACTCCTGAGGCCATCCCCAAGTTGGCCCCACACTGGGTGCCAATTTGAAGCCAACTCCAGCCTCTGTACTTTAACACTGAATTAAATCTTGGAGACAGAGTTTCAGCTGAAGTAGGAAAAAATAGCTTTATTTCTTTGCCAGGCAAAGAGGGCCACAGCAGGCTAATGCTTTCAAAACTGTGTGTCCCAACTTGGACAGTGTAGTGAGAAGTTTTATAGTAATGGCTCAGAGAGGGTGTGACCAGCTTGTAGGCATTTTCCTGATAGGTTAGTGGTTAGAAAAGTAGAAATCAGCACCATCAGCATCCACCTGGTGTAGGGTCTGCATGCTTATGGACACCATGGCATCATCAGTCATTAACTTCTCACACATGAAGGAGGTTTCCGTACCTGCAAAACAGCTCTGAGATATTGTTATGTGTATCCATTGATGGGGAACCAAGACTTTGCCCCAAGACTGCATTACTCTTTCTCTTGACTGTTTGTTTCTCCCGTGTCTGCATCCCCTCTCTTCCCTAATTAACAACTGCATGAATCTGCCCTTTGGAACTCAGTAAGGTCAAGCAGGCTGAATGAAAGCTATGGCTTATAATCAAGAAATGGATGATACAGGAAGGCTTTGTGCACAGGAACCCCACAGGACCTTGCTCATTATCAACATCTGTGATTTAACACACTCTGCAAAAGTTGGCTTAAAGCTCAACATTCAGAAAACGAAGATCATGGCATCTGGTCCCATCACTTCATGGGAAATAGATGGGCAAACAGTGGAAACAGTGTCAGACTTTATTTTTGGGGGCTCCCAAATCACTGCAGATGGTGATTGCAACCAGGAAATTAGAAGACGCTTACGCCTTGGAAGAAAAGTTATGACCAACCTAGATAGCATATTCAAAAGCAGAGATATTACTTTGCCAACTAAGGTCCGTCTAGTCAAGGCTATGGTCTTTTCTGTGGTCATGTATGGATGTGAGAGTTGAACTGTGAAGGAGGCTGAGCACCAAAGAATTGATGCTTTTGAACTGTGGTGTTGAGGAAGACTCTTGAGAGTCCCTTGGACTGCAAGGAGATCCAACCAGTCTATTCTGAAGGAGATCAACCCTGGGATTTCTTTGGAAGGAATGATGCTAAAGCTGAAACTCCAGTACTTTGGCCACCTCATGCGAAGAGTTGACTCATTGGAAAAGACTGTGATGCTGGTACCCTGAGATTTCTTTGGAAGAAATGATGCTAAAGCTGAAACTCCAGTACTTTGGCCACCTCATGCGAAGAGTTGACTCATTGGAAAAGACTCTGATGCTGGGAGGGATTGGGGGCAGGAGGAGAAGGGGACGACAGAGGATGAGATGGCTGGATGGCATCACGGACCTGATGGACGTGAGTCTGAGTGAACTCCAAGAAATGGTGATGAACAGGGAGGCCTGGCGTGCTTCGATTCACAGGGTCGCAAAGAGTTGGACACGACTGAGCAACTGAACTGACTGAAGCGACTGACTGAAGGCAGTTCTATTTGCAATTTTTTAAGGAATCTCCACACTGTTTTCCATAGTGGCTGTACTAGTTTGCATTCCCACCTACAATGTAAGAGGGTTCCCTTTTCTCCACATCCTCTCCAGCATTTATTGCTTGTAGACTTTTGGATCACAGCCATTCTGACTGGTGTGAAATGGTACCTCATTGTGGTCTTGAATGGGCCAAAGAACTAAATAGACATTTCTCCAAAGAAGACATATGGATGGCCAACAAACACATGAAAAGATGCTCAACATCACTCATCCCATATACTTTAAATCATCTCTAGATGACTTACAGTACCTAATATAATATAAATGCTATGTAAACTATCACCAGTGTGTGGCAAATTCAAATTTTGGTGTTTTATGGAACTTTCTAGAACAATAACAACAAAATCCCAATCCACAGTTGATTGAATCCACAGATGCAGAACCTGCAGATAGGGAGGGCTAGCTGTATTTGCTATTCTAAGTGTCACGCACGGGCTGGAGAATGCAAATTCAACAGAGAAGAGTGACCTGACACAGAGAAAGAGGGAAGGAATGACCGCTGCCGTTCGCCAAGATACTGTTTTATATTCTCCCAGAAAAACTTAGTACTAGACAGAAAAACAAATTTAAACAAAGATTTTTCTTGCTAAAGATCATTATGGAACTCACTGTTTAATACCCTGGATTTCCCATAAGACAACAGGGGTATTATTGCATATGTCATGTCTTATGACTATAACAGGAAAGAACAATCATTTGCAAATATAAGTATCCTATGTGTAATTGTGATCTTAAGATTATTTATTAGTTTAGGAAAGACTAAATGCCTTTGGAGGAAAATGATTAAACATTCAAATCATTTTAAAAACAAAGAAGAAAAAAATTAAAGCTGGAAAAATTATGAAAAACTGAAAGTAGTAAAATACATGGAACCAAAAGCTGATTATTTTTAATTTTATTAAAATAAAATTTCTAGAAAACTTGATAAAAAAACAGCAAAGCACAAACACAAAGCAAACTAAATTAAAAATGAGAAATAGAACATAACCACCCTAGAGATGAAGAATTAATTAGAACACATTCTGTGGCTGAATCAGCCATGCCCTGGGCAAGACTGCAGGCATACATCCAAGAAAGAGGATAAAAGCACAAACTCATCTATTAGATCTGTGGTGCTGTAACCTGACATAAGGCATATCTAGAACTCTCTCCAAGGAGCAGAATCTGTGAACATGGCACATAAACAAAGACACGTGGTGTTTCCATCTTCCTCTGCAAGAACAGGAGCTGAGGAGTAGTTATCCTCTGATGTTTCATAATTTCTAAAATCACTTTCGAGTGTGTCATTTTATATTTAAAAAAAAACCAAACAACCCTGGGAGATAAGTATTATTATCATCATGCCACTTTACAGTCATGAAAACTTTGGATGACAGAGAGGACATAAACTCCCCAAGAACACTTGTTGACTGGTGAGCAGTAGAGACAGAATCTGAGTCCAAGTCCATGCTCCCAGTTCTATCTGAACACCCCACGGTCCTCCTGCCTGGCTTCTCTGCTGCTTGGAGAACACGCCAGTGATCTCAGTCACAAGGACTTGTTCGTTAGAGTGAAGGATGTCAGTTGCCTATAACCTAAGCAGACTGTTCAGACCTGCAGGAAGAGAAGTCATTTCTGCAGAGACACTGTTGGACATGGTTTGCAGCGGCAGGCTCTTCAGGATGGGTAGTTCCTCAGAAAGGTACTAATCAACTTGATTGGTAAGAGGCCATGAGAAAATAGGCCCAAGAATTTTAAGGAAATTCTTAGAGTCATGGCGGTGATTAGATGCTGTATGGTGATGGTGTGTGCTCAGTTGAGTCCCACTCTTTGCAACCCCATGGACTGTAGCCCACCAGGCTCCTCTGTCCATGAAATTTTCCAGGAAAGAATACTAGAGTGGGTTGCCATGCTCTCCTCCAGTGGATTTTCCTGACTCAGGGGATGAATCTGTGTCTGTTTCATGTCCTGTATTGCCAGGCTTGTTTTTTTACCACCTGCATCACCTAAGTGTTAGCATTTCAGATTCTTACCAGGTGGTACAGAGCATAAGAATGAATTAGCATGTATTGTAGTGACCACAAGACCTCTAAGTGGACAATTTTTAAAATCATTTGTTGGTCTTGAATGGTGAAACAACAGCTTTTTTAAAGCCTTGGGCCTCAGGAACAAAGGAGAACCTTATCACTCAATGGCTTGGGAGAATGCATAGTCAAGGGGAAGAACTGTGTGCCATTTCCACCGCAGCTGTGAGCAGACAGCATAGGAAGTTTTATCACTGACACGTTAGGGAAACAGGATGCCTTCAAGGGAAGTCCAGGTGTGGAAGTGCTGGCAGAGCTGGGGAAGAGAGGGGCTCATTCATCAGGGTCCAAGGCCAGTCCACGGAAGCTGAAGTAGGAGGCTGTGTCTTTGTTTCTTGCTGCGGGAAAGAGTGGCAGGAAATGAGTGAGAAAGCACTGCAGAGTTAGAAAGATTCTGGAACGTGTGTCCCGTGGTGTCAGTGCATCAGCATGGTAACTTGAAATGCCAAGTGCAATGCATTCCAGTGGCGGGGAGGGCTACTTCTGTTTAAACTGAGGTTATCTTTCGATGGAATTCTCAGTTCAGGTCAGTTGCTCAGTCATGTCCGACTCTTTGTGACCCCATGAACTGCAGCACACCAGGCCTCCCTGTCCATCACCAACTCCTGGAGTCTACCCAAACTCATGTCCATTGAGTTGTTGATGCCATCCAACCATCTCATCCTCTGTCGTCCCCTTCTCCTGCCTTCAATCTTTCCCAGCATCCGGGTCTTTTCAAATGACTCAGCTCTTCACATCAGGTGGCCAAGGTATTGGAGTTTCAGCTTCAAAATCAGTTCTACCAATGAACACCCAGGACTGATCGCCTAAGGATGAACTGGTTAGATCTCCTTGCAGTCCAAGGGACTCTCAAGAATCTTCTGCAACATCACAGTTCAAAAGCATCAATTCTTTGGTACTCAGCTTTCTTTATAGTCCAACTCTCACATCCATACATGACCACTGGAAAAACCATAGCCTTGACTAGATGGACTTTTGTAGACCAAGTAATGTCTCTGCTTTTTACTATGCTGTCTAGGTTGGTCATAACTCCTTACAAGGAGTAAGCGTATTCTAATTTCATGGCTGCAGTCACCATCTGCAGTGATTTTGGAGCCCAGAAAAATAAAGTCAGTCACTGTTTCCACTGTTTCCCCATCTATTTGCCATGAAGTGATGGGACCAGATGCCATGATCTTCGTTTTCTGAATGTTGAGCTTTAAGCCAACTTTTTCACTCTCCTCTTTCACTGTCATGAAGAGGCTCTGTAGTTCCTCTTCACTTTCTACCATACGGGTGGCGTCATCTGCATATCTGAGGTTCTTGATATTTCTCCCAGCAATCTTGATTCCAGCTGTGCTTCCTCCAGCCCAGCATTTCTCATGATGTACTCTGAATATAAGTTAAATAAACAGGGTGACAATATACAGCCTTGACGTACTCCTTTTCCTATTTGGAACCAGTCTATTGTTCCATGTCAAGTTGTAACTGTTGCTTCCTGACCTGCATACAGGTTTCTCAAGAGGCAGGTCAGATGTTCTGGTATTCCCATCTCTTTCAGAATTTTCCACAGTTTATTTTGATACACACAGTCAAAGGCCCAAGAAAAAGAAATTCAAAGAAGCAAAATGGCTGTCTGAGGAGGCCTTATAAATAGCTGTGCAAAGAAGGGAAGCAAAAAGCAAAGGAGAAAAGGAAATATATACCCATTTGAATGCAGAGTTCCAAAGAATAGCAAGAAGAGATAGTCTTCCTCAGTGATCAGTGCAAAGAAATAGAGGAAAACAATATAATGGGAAAGAATAGAGAGCTCTTCAAGAAAATCAGAGATACCAGGGGAACATTTCATGCAAAGAATTGGCTTGATAAAGGACAGAAATGGTATGGACCTAACAGAAGCAGAAGATATTAAGAAGAGGTGGCAAGAATACACAGAAGAACTGTATAAAAAAGAGCTTCACAACCAAATAATCATGATGGTGGGATCACTTACCTAGAGCCAGACATCCTGGAATGTGAAGTCAAGTGGACCTTAGGAAACATCACTACGAAGAAAGCTAGTGGAGGTGATGGAATTCCAGTGGATCTATTTCAAATCCTGAAAGACGATGCTGTGAAAGTGCTGCACTCAATATGTCAGCAAATTTGGAAAACACAGCAGTGGCCAAAGGTCAGTTTTCATTCCAATCCCAAAGAAAGGCAATGCCAAAGAGCGCTCAGACTACTGCACAGTTCCACTCACCTCAAACGCTAGTAAAGTAATGCTCAAAATTCTCCAAGCCAGGCTTCAGCAATACGTGAACCATGAACTTCCAGATGTTCAAGCTGGTTTTAAGAAAAGGGAGAGGAACAAGATGTCAAATTGCCAACATCTACTGGATCATCGAAAAAGCAAGAGTGTTCCAGAAAAACATCTATTTCTGCTTTGTTAACTATGCCAAAGCCTTTGACTGTGTGGAATTCTCAGGATGGTTATATATGGGAGGGAAATTCTATGACTCTGTCAAAAACATTTCTCAGTATAGCTGCAAGTGCTGAGCAAACGACCAAGTTCAGCCGGTCCAAACCCTCAGAAAGCAAATAGCTCTAAACTCCACAGGCCAAGGAGAAATCTTTATTTCAGGTCAGCTGAGATGTTAGTGGGAAGAGTGAATGCAGTGTAAGCTGTCCAGGATTGAGCAGTGAGCAGAAGGCTGGTGGGACAGGGATGAGGGCAGATGTCACCCACCCTGCAAGGGAGACCACCAAAATTTTGCCACTTTCCTCCTAATTTGGTGCCCCACAGTGGTAAGCTTGCTGGTGTCCATACAGCTAATTCCTCTCAGGCGCCTGATGCATCCATATAAGTTGCTTCAACTGTCAGTCATAAAAGCTTGTTTCTTTTGGGGAGTGAGTGGCGAGCATTTATAAGTGTGCCTTCTTAGTTTAGCTTCCCAGCTTTCCAAGAACCCTACTGATCCAGTTCCTTCTGAACCTCTCATTTGTTTGTTGAATCCATTTCTTACTTGGGCAAGACAGCTAAACCATTTCCTGAGGCTGGTTTCCACTCTTGACCACCCTCCCCTTGGATGTTCAGTTCTGCCCATGAATTCAGTTTCTTCACATTCATTTCTTACTTCAGGAAGGTTTTTAAAAATCATAAGACTAATGATACTGAAAGTGAATAGATATATAGGCCAGTAATCTGAGTGGTTTAGTTAACATTTTCTATAACACATAAACCTTAAAAATTGATTCAAGTATAAACAGGATAGACCACTGGCTATGATGAGATTTGAGAGAGTTATGAAAGAAAGTGCACCCAGAGGTCATGGGCTGAAAGGTTTTCATGGTCTAGCTCTTTTAAGCTGTCAAAAAACAGGTGATTCCCTCTAACTAGTAACAGTATAGAGAAAAAGATGATTTTATAAAAGCAAGATAATCTTTATTTTAATGAAAAGAAAGATATAGGCCAATCTCATTTGTTAAAATGCATAAATAAAATTTCAAGTAAATGACTAGAAAATAAAATTAGAGAGTACTGTGTGTTAAAATAATAATCTGCCATAATTGAGAAGATTTTATTTAGAAAGAAAAGAAAGGATCAATATTAAGCAAGCTAATGAAATAAAAAAAATCATTTGATTGATAAAATATGAGACAAAAACGAACCACTTCAATAGATATTGAAAAGACATTCAGTGTAGTTGTTTCCATTACTGATTTAAATTGTGGTTCGGTCACTAAGTCGTGTCCGACTCCTCATAATCCCATGGACTGCAGCGGTTCAGGCTTCCCTGTTGTGTACTGTCTCCTGGAGTTTGCTCAGATTCGTGTCCATTGAGTTGATGATGCCATCCAGCTATCTCATCCTCTGCCACCCTCTTCTTCTTTTGTCTTCAAATCTTTCCCACATCAGGGTCTTTTCCAATGAGTTTTTGAAAGCGTGTTAGCAGCCTGTTGCTGGATAACAAATTACCCCCCAATTAGCAGTTTAAATCATTAAGCATTTATTATTTCACAAAGTTTTTGTGGGTGAAGCATTCAAGAGCAGCTGAGTTGCATGATTCTGGTTCAAGGGCTTTCATGAGGTTGCACCCACGATCCGGGCCAGGACTGCATTCATCTGAAGGCCAGTGTGAACCAGAGTCTCTGCCTCTAAGGCAACCACACCCAGGCGAGCAAGTTAGTGCTGGTGGGATGCGAGACCTCCTCTCCTGACCACTGTAGCGCTATCTGAGAGTCCTCACCTCATGGCAATGGATTCCCTCTGGGTGAGTGATCCGGAAAACAATCACCAGGCAAAAGTCTCATTGTTTTCTATGAACTAGCCCAGAAGTCAACAAAACATCATTTCTGTAATATCCCTATTGGTTGCACGGATCAGCCTTAGTCAGTGTGGGAGAAGACTGACTGTGCAGAGATGTGACTACCTGAGGCCAAGAGTCTTTAGAGGCTGGCTATCCCAATAGTTTTTCATAAGATAATATAAATTACATCTATTTTAAGCCATCGACAACATCTAAGTTAAAATGGAAATCCTAGAGAAAGCTGCAATAAAGCTCAGAATTGCAGCTGAGCAATTCTGATTCCTGGTATAATCTTATTATTCAACATGTCATATAAAAGTTTCCCCTAAGGCAGCACACAAAACCAACAAGTAAATTTATTGAAAGAGAACCTCACTTATGCCAACAATAACCAGTTAGAAGATGCTTTTCACCAATAGCACCAAAAGGAAGCCTGTTGGAAACCCTGTGATTTAGGTAATTCATTAGACAGTGATCACCAAGTTGCAAATTTGGTTGCTGAAGAGAAAACTGTCATCCTGAGACTTGACTTTGCTCAGTGTAAAACACAAAAGTCTACAGCCAGTGTCTCTGTGAGACTTTTCTTTCATTCATTCATTCAGGATTTGTTTCTATGAGACTTGTGTGCAGAATGCATTGTCAAATTTTCCTTTCTCTTGCCTTTCCCTTTGTACTATTTGCATTTATAAACAATTTCATATAAATAAATTATGTCAGTTTTTCCTGTGAATGAGAAACTGCTATTTCTTAATCACTCTATAATTAAGGACTAAAACTATGGCCTGTATTATAAGACCATAAAATGAAAAATAACCTTTTAGCAACTTACTATATGCAGAATAGTGAGCGAATGTTTCATTTTATTAGTGTTTTTTTTTTAATAAGTGACTCCCATAAACCCACTTAAATCAACATGGAAAATGCTTCCCTGAACTTATGATTAATGTTACACTTATCTCTGGAGATGAAGATGCCAGTGATGAATAAAACAGACTGCAAAGTTGTATATTTTTTTTAAGTTCTGGCATCTTAGCATTTCCAAATGCTGAAATTAATCTGAGGATTAATGACGGATAAGGTTCTGAGGCAGTTTTAGCCTACACATTTTGCAGGATAGAATTAAAGAGAGGAACTAATCTCCAGAATGGGAGAAAGGAGTCAGAGACAAATCTACCATAAATTCACTGAGGCCTGTGTACTGAGTGGGTGGAGTGGTCCCGCGTCTGGGGCTTCCTTGCCACTGGCCTGGATTTATGGGCTTTATTGGAGTTTCACAGTTGGAGCATAACTTATGTCACAATCACTTAGACAGTACCTATTAGGCACTCTGTGTTCATTCCTCCAACTTCCAACACCCCTGCACACCCACAGCGGCTGCCACGAGTCCTGCCACCAGTGGCGGTTTGCATCAGGGCACCTGCTGTCACGTGTCGTCCTCGTCTCACGGAAACCACACAGATAAAGCAAGAGTGCATTTCAGTCTTCACCTTCCCTGTGGAAGGTTGTCATGCTTGAGTCCGGTAGGAAACTGGTTGGCTCTTTAAGGTGATAAGTATGTATGAGCATGAAGGTTATGAGAGATGAGAAGCAAATCGCTTTAAAGGAGTTCCTGTTATCAAGCTGGCTAAAGACGTCTCTCAAACCAAGGAATTTTGAAATACACTTTGAATACAGAATGTTGGGCTTCTCAGGTGGCACAGTAAAGAATCCACTTTCCAGTGCAGGAGATGCAAGAGACACAGATTCGATCTCTGGGTCGGAAAGATCCCCTGGAATAGGGAAATGGCAACCCACTGCAGTATTCTTGCCTGGAAAATTCCATGGACAGAGGGAGGCTGACAGGCTACAGTCCTTGGGATTGCAAAAGAGGAGACCTGCAGGGTGTGGAGGGAGGGCTAATCTAGAGAAAGATGCAGGTCATCTTTCACGCTTGACAACCATGAAATATCCATAAGATGCACAATCGTTCCCTGGAGCCTCTGAAATTACTGGGGAAAGGACTCATACAAAGGCTGTTCTTCCTGTTATCATGTAGAGCAGAAGCTCCGTAAACATCAGTTTGATATCAAAGTGATGGATCTCTTCCAGCACCTGGGAACAACAGTATTAAATGTTGGTAATGATGTGGCATAAGGGGGACGCTCATACCTACCACTGGGTGTGTAAATTGGTCTGACCATTTTGGAAAACAGTTCCAGATTATTTGATAAAGTTGTATGCACAGATTCTCTAGAACCCAGCAGTTCCACTCCCGATGTACACTCTGTGGTAATACATACAAACATGAGCCAAGAACAGCTGCCAGGATGTTTGTGGCATTATCACTCGGGTGAACCTTAAATAGGAAACAACCCTGATATCATTCAGCTGAATGAGTAAATAAAGTGTGTGATCAGCAACAAAATGCTGTACTATAGTAAAGATGAATTACTACAACATGTAACATTTGTGAGTGTGACACATCTCACAGATACACTCCTGAGTGAAAGAAGTCAGACACAAAAGAATGCACATTATAAGATTCAATGTTTATAAAGTTCAAAATCAGCAAAACTAAATTACATTAGCAGAGGTCAAGATCTGTACCTTTGGGAAGGAGAGAATGGGTAATAAGTGGGGAGAACATGAGATTGGCTGTGTTCTAGGTCTTGGTAAGGACACCGGCTTTCTTTTGTAAGAATGCATTAAAATGCTGGTTTACATTTTGTGCATTTTCTGTGTGTGTTTTTACTTCAATAAAGGGTTAAGAAATTGTAGAATACAAGCTTATACAGAACAGCATGATTTTATGTATGTTCTCAGTTTTGATCATAAATGTAGCCCATTTTTCCTCATTTGTCTTTTGTACTAGCAGAAAGAGGCTCACTCAAAGGGACAAGAAAGAAAGCTAATTTTTCACCCAAATAAGGGTCATATGTCAGAAATGGAAACATGGAAAATAAACATCACAATCTATGGTGGCTTTTAAAAGTTGAAATCAGACATAATCAGGAAACTTGGTGAAATCCCATTGCAAAAGAAGCTATCTGGTCTCCCCTGGTTCTTTTCTTTTAAGGATGTTGTGTTTCCTGGTTAAGTTTGATTTTTTACTATTCAAGTTTTGAAAACATGAAACTGGGTCTCTGGGAAACAGTGAACAAACCAAAATGACAGGCCCAGGCAGCTTCCTCCTCTACCTGCCTGCCAGCAACATGTAATTTTGCTTAAGAAAAATGAATAATGTCAACTTGGATGTGAAACTAATTAAAGGTGGGATTCCCTAGTGGCTCAGATGGTAAAGCATCTGTCTGTAATGCAAGAGACCTGGGTTCAATCCCTGGGTTGGAAAGATCTCCTGGAATAGGAAATGGTAGCCCACTCCAGTATTCTTGCCTGAAAAATCCCATGGACCATGGAGCCTGGTAGGCTACCGTCCATGGGGCCGCAGAGTCAGACATGACTGAGCGACTTCAACTTTCATTTTCTAAAAATTCAGGATAGATTTCCTCTCTTCCCCGTCTAGAGAAGCCCCAGCAAACAGGGTTGTCAGAAACCTCCGAGAGTGGGAAATCAACAGCCGCCGGCTCATGGGGCCAGAGTATTTGAAGGCAGGAAACTGAAACCAGTGGTTCTGTTGTCATGGCCAGATGAAGCCTTCAGCGGATACCAGGGATAAGGGAGGATAGAATTGCAAGTGGTCCTAGGGGGGCCGTATTTTAATAAGTGGGTCATTTCCCCACCTCCATCTTTGTCTGTAGATGTGAAAGTCCCTGCCCTAAACATTGAAATGGCAATGATGATGAAATGGAAAGAGAGAGCAGTTTTAAGATACTCCAGAATTTGGAGTCGGTGTGTAGACAGTGACTGTGTGAGTTCACTGCTAATGGGGCCAGCAGTTAAATGGGAAGCAGCTGAGTGCTCTGGAGTAAAATGTATTTAGGTTTTCACTGGGTTTTCAACCTTGCTCTGCTGTTTAGGTGTGTGACCTTGGTTACTTAATCTTTCCAAACCTTGATTTCTTCATCTGTAAAATTCACATAGTAATACCTACCTGATAGGGTAATTGTTGCTGTTCAGTCACCAGATCATTTCCAGCTCTTTGTGACCCCATGGACTGCAGCATGCCAGGCTTCCCTATCCTTACTATCTCTTGGAGCTTGCTCAAACTCATTGAGTCAGTGATGCTATCCAACCATCTCATCCTCTCCCGCCCCCTTCTCCTCCTGCCCTCAAGTATCAGGGTCTTTTCCAGTGAGTTAGCTCTTCACATCAGGTGGCCAAAGTACTGGAGCTTCAGCGTCAGTCCTTCCAGTGAATATTCAGGACTGATTTCCTTTAGGACTGGTTTGATCTCTTTGCTGTCCAAGGGAATCTTAAGAGTCTTCTCCAGCACCACAATTCGAAAGTACCAGTTCTTTGGCACTCAGCCTTCTTTCTGGTCCAACTCTCATGCCTGTATGTGACTCCTGGAAAAACCATAGCTTTGACTATACAGAACTTTGGGTAAGTAAGAAATGAAAATTCAACATGTGAACTGTTTAAAGCACTCAGTGCAGGTGTATGTTACCTGTGTGCAAGGTCAGGCAATATGTTGCAGACAACATTAGTCTAAAAGCAGAAACTGTCAGCACTGAAGTGTAAGCTCGTAGCCCTGCAGTCACTGTGTAGTCATTCTGTTCATCGTACAAACAGAGGATTCAGTAAACAAAAGCAGTGGGCTCCTTTAAGAAGAAGGGTCAGTGAGAAGCAGAGACATATTTGCAGAGGCAAGGGGGACAGCATGCAGAGCTTAGGCCAGTAAATCTTTGTGGTATCTCATTTATTTCTCAGAAAAGGGAGGAAGAACTAAGAAGAGTGGGTGGTGAGGTGTCAGAGTGAGCAGTGGCGTCAGCAAAATTCTCCTGACCAGAGGAGCCCTTTGCTAACTTGTCTGAAATAAATTATTTCAGAAGTCACACAGCAGCCCCGGTGGAAATACTTGTGAGGCTTCCATGCCCCAGAGGAAGAAGAGAAGTGCCAGGCTCCACGGAAAAGCAGTATTGGAAAGGCAGACAAGCTTCTCTTCGTACCTGATACCTGTCGCTTTGCTGTGCTTCAGGGTCCATCCGTACTTAAACGGTGTGGAGACTTGAGCTGCAGGAGCTTGAAAGGGGCCAGGTGGTGAAAACAGCAGTTGCTGCACTGCTGTGTGCTGTTAGGAGTATTAACAAATCATTATGTAACTGTTAATTATCAAAAATGTTAGAAAAGAGAAAACAAGAACCATATGGCACCCAGTCATAGGCTGAATGTGAATGTGATTTTTTTTTGACCAGGTTTGCATCTAGCTAGTTGTTTGGGGGTGAATATGATTACACAGCTTTCCTAGGTGGCTCGAGTGGTAAAGAACCTGCCTGCCGATGCAGGAGACTAAGATACTCGGATTCAGTCCCTGGGTTGGGAAGATCCCCTGGAGGAGGAAATGTCAAATCACTCAGGTATCTTTCCCTGGATAATCCCATGGACAGTGGAGCCTGGTGGGTTACAGTCCAGGGGATCACAAAGAGTCAGACACGACTGAAGCAAGTTAGCATGCATGATTACACAGACACCTGGTTCAGGAGGTGAAGGGAGAACCACAGATCTGAGCTGAAGCTCACTCCTGTATCCTTTGAGAAGCTGTTCTCAAAGTGTGGTCCCCGGACCAGCATCAGTGACATCCCTGTATACAACAGAAGTACAGATTCTCAGGGTCCCCTCCACATCTACTGAATTAGAAGCCGTGGAGATCTTTGAGAAAGCCTTCCTGAAATTCTGATGTGTGCCCTCTTTTGAGAACCACAAGCTTAGAAGATATGTGAGCAGCAAAGCAGACTGCCTGGGCTCAAACCTATCTCAGGTTCTGTGGGTGAATCTGGGCTAGGGATTCCAACTTACAAGTATCTGTTCCTTCATTTATAAAACAGGGATGGTAGCCACATAAGGTTGCTGTGAGTTAATTCATGTTTAATGTAAGGCCTGCTATCAGTTCAGTTCAGTTCAGTCGTTCAGTTGTGTCCAACTCTGCCGCTCCATGAATCACAACACGCCAGGCCTCCCTGTCCATCACCAACTCCCAGAGTTTACCCAAACTCATGTCCAGTGAGTTGGTGATGTCATCTAGCCATCTCATCCTCTGTCGTCCCCTTCTCCTCCTGCCCCCAATCCCTCCCAGCATCAGGGTCTTTTCCAATGAGTCAACTCTTCACATAAGGTGGCCAAAGTATTGGAGTTTCAGCTTCAGCATCAGTCCTTCCAATGAACACCCAGTACTGATCTTCCTTAAGATGGACTGGTTGGATCTTGCAGTCCAAGGGACTCTCAAGAGTCTTCTCCAACACTACAGTTCAAAAGCA
>SJYC01132601.1:0-28463 GCA_006408675.1 Madoqua kirkii
CCTCCTGCCCCCAATCCCTCCCAGCATCAGGGTCTTTTCCAACGAGTCAACTCTTCACATAAAGTGGCCAAAGTATTGGAGTTTCAGCTTCAGCATCAGTCCTGAATACCCAGGACTGGTTGGATGTCCTTGCAGTCCAAAGGACTCTCAAGAGTCCTCTCCAACACCACAGTTCAAAAGCATCAATTTTTCGGCGCTCAGCTTAGGATTACTTTATTACTCCACGTCATATATACATAGGTCAAATGAAAAAATATTTGGAGAGAAGTAGAGATTCAATGGAGAAGGAAATGGCAACCCATTACAGTATTCTTGCTTAGAGAATCCCGTGGACAGAGGAGCCTGGTGGGCTGCTGTTCATAGGGTCACACAGAGTCGGACATGACTGAAGCGACTTAGCATGCATGCATGCATTGGAGAAGGAAATGGCAACCCACTCCAGGATTCTTGCCTGGAGAATCCCAGGGACAGAGGAGCCTGGTGGGCTACCATCTATGAGGTTGCACAGAGTTGGACATGACTGAAGTGACTTAGCAGCAGCAGCAGCAGCAGCAGCAGCAGCAGAGATTCAAACATAATCAAAATCAGGAAGCTGTGATGAGGTGATGAGAAAATTCTAACTAGGGAAAGAATATAGAGGCTGAGGAAGCAAAGGTCATTTCTGACTGGTATGACTCAAGAAGATTTCATGAGAAGGCAAGGATTTGATCTGCACTTTGTGGGGTAGCTAAATTTAATAGGGAAATTCAATGGTGGCGGTAGAAACAGAAGACAATGGTAAAAGGAAATAAGAGAAAAGTGAACATTAAAACATCACATATTCCATTGGCTGGAGAAGAAGGTGACTTACAAGGCAAGTAAAGAGAAGGTAACTTACGAGTTGTGAATGATCTTTAGTGTTAAGGAATCTGGACATAATTCATTAGGCCTTGTGCCAAGTGCTTTATATATATCATCTTGTTAATCCTCACTTCAACTCTGCCAGGCTCAGAGATTAAATTAGTACCCAAGAGTGCTTAATTGGTCAATGGCATAGTCAAGACTGGATCTCAGATCTGCTCAGCTCTAAAGAGTGTGCTTTTAGCCTCTTAGGCTGTCTCGCTGCTAAGTTGCTTCAGTTGCGTCCGACTCTGTGTGACCCCATAGATGGCAGCCCACCAGGCTCCCTCATCCCTGGGATTCTCCAGGCAAGAACACCAGAGTGGGTTGCCATTTCCTTCTCCAGTGCATGAAAGTGAAAAGTGAAAGTGAAGTTGCTCAGTTGTGTCTGACTCTTAGCGACCCCATGGACTGCAGCCTACCAGGCTCCTCTGTCCATAGCAGTTTCCAGGCAAGAGTACTGGAGTGGGGTGCCATTGCCTTCTCCTTAGGCTATCTTGCTAAAGTCAAAGACTGTAAGATGCAAATTAATCTCAGGGTGCAAACTGAAAGTGAGGCCTAGCCTCAGGGCTGATGCATCAGGTTTAAGATGAAGTAATAAGGGCTTGGATTAGGAGGTGGCTGTATGATGGAGTGGAGGCTCAGTGCAAGGGACATCATGAAGAATGGCAAGGTGGGGTGATTTTCAGGGGTCAAGAGACAGAAAGGAATAGAAGATGACTATTAAATTTTAGCTTTGGTGCTGAGAGCATGGGGTTGGTCTTAAGAGAAAAAGAAAAACCAGGATGGCTTGGAGGGAGTGTCAGCTCAGGACAGTACCCTACAAGGTAAGGGGTGATTCATACAGTGCTCTGCGGGGCAGTGAAACCAAAATGAGTAGGGTCATTGCTGCCCACATGCCCTCAAAACCTTTGCATTGGTGAGAAAAAAGATGAACTCTTTGGTATTTTAAAATGTCTTTGAATAAGTTACACCAAAGCCCGGGGGCAGATTCTGAAGAGTAGGGAAAGGGAAAGATTTGGCAAAACTTGAGGCTAACAACAGCTTCTCAGGTTATAACTGCCACAGAGCAGTGTGTGTGTGCATGGAGATACCAGGATAGAGAAAATAGAAGCTCTCATCAAGTTGATCTTTTTAGACAGCAAAACTGGAAGAATGTTCTACTTACATCCTATCATGACAACAGGGAGATATGAGCACATGCACACACGTACACATATACACACGTACACATATACACACATACACACAGACAGTGGTTTTGTGAGTCACAAGACTTGGCAAAAGTAAATATGCTGCCATCCCAGAAGCAGTTCTGTACAATTTGAGTGTAGTTCTCGTAGATCAAGAAGGTACCTTTCAAACAGCATAGCCCTTCCCACAAAGAACACTCAGAAAAATGTTTACATTTACTAGTGACATCAAATGCTAGCATTTTCCACACATTCCTGTTATACCAATTGTAAAGTAATATGATGATGACTATTTTATTTGGAGAAACTGATGCTGGGAGGGATTGGGGGCAGAAGGAGAAGGGGACAACCGAGGATGAGATGGCTGGATGGCATCACTGACTCGATGGGCGCGAGTTTGAGTGAACTCCAGGAGTTGGTGATGGACAGGGAGGCCTGGGGTGCTGCGGTTCATGGAGTTGCAAAGAGTCAGACACAACTGAGCGACTGAACTGAACTGAACTGAAAGAATGAAGTGTTCTACAGAGGTGAAATTTCTAGTTAAGCATGGGTTATGGCTTGACACCAATTAAAAATGAGTTAGTTTAAAAAAAAAGTTCTCTTGGATAGAAACTTTTCTACTCAGTGAGTTCCCTGTGCTATGCAGCAGGTCCTTATTACTTACCTATGTTCTATATAGTAGTGTTTATATGTTAATCCCAGTCTTCCAATTTATCCCTCTCCTGTTTAACCCCTGATAACAGTAAGTTTGCTTTCTGTATCTGTAACTCTTTCTGTTTTGTAGGTAAGTTCATCTATACCTTTTTTTTCTTAAAGATTCCACATAGAAGCGATATTGTGATATTTGTCTTTATCTGACTTACTTCACTCAGTATTATTGATTGTCAGGAAACATAGGGCTATTTGGTCCTATTGAGATGGTCTCTGACATATCTGCTATTTACTGGTTCCTCATTATATAGTCTGACAAGCTCTTCTCACCACCTTCCCTGGGCCATAAAGGGCAGGAGTAGTGGCAATTGAGCAGACGAGTGGTGGTTGCTTGGCATCTAGTGCCCTTGCTTTTGTGGGATTTAGCGTCAGACTGTCTGATATTAATGACAGCATTCAAATAGCTCTCTTTTTTTTCCCATTTATTTCCTGGTTCCGCATAGTTGGAAGTTTCTGTATAAGAGATTTTCAGATAAATTAAGCATTGTCATACTTATAGCAGGAAATTTTTCTAATTAATCTTGCTTGAACTCTTTCTGTTAATCCCTACCAGGGAATTAAGAACTGAACATGTCCAGCCTTTTAAGGAGAGCAGTTGCTAAGTGACATTAGCAAGTCTGACTAAGATGAGAATAGAAGAGAGCTCAGACGGCTCAGATGGTAAAGAAACTAGCTGCGATGCAGGAGACCTGGGTTCGATCCCTGGGTTGGGAAGATCCCCTGGAGAAGGGAATGGCTACCCACTCCAGTATTCTTGCCTGGAGAATTCTATGGACAGAGGAGACTGGCAGGCTACTGTTCATGCGGGTCACAAAAAGTTGGACACAACTGAGCAACTTTCACTTATTAATAATAATAGTGTAGTGTACAGCTGTAGTGTGCAAGCACTCCTCTAAACATTGTACATGTACAGCTCTCACTAACTGTCCGGATGACCCTCAGTATTATTGTTCCTATCTTCCAGCAGAGATACCTAAAGCTTAGAAAGGGACAGTAAGTTACTTAAAGTCACACAGTGGAAATTCTTACATTTTGTGCTCAAACACTGCTATTAAATAACTTCCCACTCATTCAGCGAGGTGACCCAGCAGAGTTCCCTGGATTCTCTGGAGGGACAGAAGGAGAATGAATGGGAACTGCAGAGGTAAGAGGTAATGTCCATATTTGATGTCAATGGCCATTGTTTTCAAGCAAATAAAGTTTGCTGATAAAACAGGCAGAGCAGCAGAGGATCCTATAGGTCAGTGGGGGCTGACAGCTCTCACACTGCAGTTACTGGGGCCTCCTTTCCCCTTGTTTTATGCAGTACTTTCCTCTACTCAGTGGGTAGAGGGGACAGAAAAATATCCACTAGATGAAAAGAATCATGACTGTTAGCCCTTTTCCCTTTTGCTCTCCAAAGTTCAGAATTCATCTCTTATTTTCTCTAAAACTATTAGTTTATGGAAAGGGTAAAAACAAACTGAACACAAAGAAAGAGACAGGATTACTAGTCGGTCTTGGACCTCTTCTCTGTTGCATGGCAAGAGCACCTACTGATTAGTCAGATTATCCAAAAAGATTCTATTATTGATCATCAGCTCTTTTAGACTTTGCTTTTTAAATAGAGAATTTCCTAGATGCCCCACAGCAGAAATAACATAAAATAAACTAAGCTGCTGAAGGAAGTCAATTTACCAAAAATAGGCATGGTAGAATGGCATGGAAAGATATATATTTTAAGCTAACAATTATGAAACCACTGTATTAAAATGAAATAACAGAGCTGAAAAATAGAATGTAATTATTTTCAATCCAGCACTTGTCTTTGAGTCTGTCACTTTGCCATTCATTTCTGAACATCAGTGAGAGGTATTTCTTTCCCTTTAAATCTCTTCCTTATCAGTCCATGGCAGCATTACATTCCTTAGCTTGAAAGTTATGCATGGAGAGATACATGGGAACATTGAAGAAATGTTCAAATGCTGAGTCCCTCTCTCATGCAAACCCTTCATTTCTTTCAGTTATGTTTTCAGCTTCCCCTTCTCTTTTCTTCCTTATTCCTTCTATCCCTTCAGTCTTTCCAAAACATTAGCTAAGTGCTTAAATATTTTATGCACCAGACACTGTGCACACCCATAAATGTAGATAGATATAAAATATATATGTATGCAGTGGCTTAATTGCTAAGTTGTGTCCAACTCCTGTGACCCCAGGGACTGTAGCCTGCCAGGCTCCTGTCCATGGGATTCTCCAGGCAAGAATACTGGAGTGGGTTGCCATTTTCTACTCCAATTACATATATATATTTAAAGACTCTTGGTTAATATGCACATATATAAGCAATAATCCTGGAGTGAGTTGCCATTCCAGGGGATCTTCTTGACCCACGGATTGAAGCCGGGTCTCCTGGATTGCAGCCAGATTCTTTACCATCTGAGTCACCAAGGAAGCCCTATATTACACATATAATATATGTAATTAGGAGCCTTTAAAATGGCAGTACACCATCACTTGTATAGTGATATATCTGTATATACATACACATACACACATACATAAATATATATATACAAACATACCTAGGAATAAACCTATATTTCCTGTATCTATATTTTATATCTATACTATTTATATTTTGGTACTGAGCCTGCCTTTGGGATCACTTTTCCTTTGACTCATGTCCCAGGTAATTTTTGTTGTTCATTCGCTCAGTCGTGTCCGAATCTTTGTGACCCCATGTACTGCAGCACGCCAGGCCTCCATGTCCTTCACAGTCTCGTGCAGCTTGCTCAAACTCATGTCCACTGAGTCAGTGATGCCATTCAACCATCTTGTCCTCTGTCATCCCCTTTTCCTCCTTTCTTCAATCTTTCCCAGCATCAGGGTCTTTTCTAATGAGTCAGCTCTTTGCATCTGGTGCCCATTGTATTGGAACTTCAGCTTTAGCATCAGTCCTTCTAATGAATATTCAGGACTAATTTCCTTTAGGATGGACTGGTTGGATCTCCCTGCAGTCCAAGGGACTCTCAAGAGTCTTCTCTGACACCAGAGCCCCAAAGCATCCATTCTTTGGTGTTTAGCCTTCTTTATGGTTCAACTCACACATTCACTCTCACAGTATGGACTACTAGAAAAACTATAGCTTTGATTATATGCACCTTTGTTAGCAAAGTAAAATTACCCAAGTAATTGGGTAGATATATAATTTAGTTAACTTTTACTAAAGTTTAGTGGGATTGTGATTCCAAATAGAGATTTGTTTCAATGGAATGGTAACTGTAGCTAAGTGAAGCTCAGTTCAAAGTATATAGAGCCTTAAAAACTACATCCTAAGAGTAATTTATTTAAAGAGCAAATATAGTTCTTCAGTTCAGTTCAGTTGCTCAGTCATGTCTGACTCTTTGCGATCCCATGAACCGCAGCATGCCAGGCATCCCTGTTCTTAGACACTGAGAAACGTTAGTCTTTCTGTCCATACTTGTTTAAAGAAAGAAACAATATAATATATTAGCAGCTAAACAAAGCTAACTTAAGCTGTGGGGGAAAATGACACAATTTTCAGCAGGTCCCGGAAATTCTGAATGAAGAGGAACTAGTCCATTTACACCAGGTATAATGGATACTTCTAATTCCTCGAAAAGAAGGTGGATTTTATTTTTATTCACCTTTTAGAAAAGAAAAACCTAGTTTTAATTAAGCAGTAGAGTGTGTTTGAGAGAATGACATCATTAGTGTGTGTGTGTGTGTGTGTGTGTGTGTGTGTGTGTGTGTGTGTGTGTATTCAATTGTTTCTGATTCTTTGAGATTCCCATGGCCTGTAGCCCGCCAAGCTCCTCTGTCCATGGGATTCTCCAGGCAAGAATACTGGAGTGGGTTGCCGTTTCCTACTCTAGGGGACCTTCCCAACCCAGGCATCAAACCCAGTTCTCCTGTGTTGGCAGGCATATTCTTTACCACTGAACCACCTGGGAAGCGACACAATTAGTGGCTCTCCATAATTATACTATCAATCTGAATAAGCATGTAAGGCCAAATTCACCCCATGCACAGATATGGCAATTCTATGGTAGAACTGAGGCGGCCTAAAATAAATAGGGCAGTAGGAAGAATTTTTTTTCCAAGAGAAGAAATGTCATGTGAATAACAAATCCTTTAGTTATTCAAGATCATGTCTTATCAAGTATCTCATCAACTTTTAAAAAAGGCCACTAAAGCTGTGGTACATATACACAATGGAGTATTACTCAGCCCTTAAAAAGAATAAATTTACCTCAGTTCTAATGAGATGGATGAAACTGGAGCCGATCATACAGAGTGAAGTAAGCCAGAAAGAAAAACACCAATCCAGTATACTGACACATATATATGGAATTTAGAAAGATAGTAATGATGACCCTATAGGTGAGATAACATAGAGACACAGAGGTATAGAACGGACTTTTGGCCTCTGAGGGAGAGGGAGAGGGTGGGATGAGTTGGGAGAATGGCACTGAAACATGTATACTATCATGTAAGAAATGAAGCGCCAGTCTATATTCAATACAGGATGCTTGGGGCTGGTGTATGGGATGATCTGGGGAGATGGTGTGCAGTGGGAGGTGGGAGAGGGCTTCAGCATTGGGAGATCGTGTACACCTATGGCTGATTCATGTCAATGTATGGCAAAACCAATACAGTATTGTAAAGTAGAATAAAGTATTAAAAAAAATAATGATAGCTAAAAAATAATAAAAATTAAAATAAAAAATAAATAAAAAAGGCCACTAGAAGCATGACCACCATGCCACCAGGAATCAATGAGGAAGACCAAAGTCACCGGTGGGGAGGTGCCTGGTGGTGCGGAGGATCTGTCAGGGTGGTTCAGTTCCTCCGAGAATTCCCAGAGGTGACAGGCAGTCACAGCCTTGCTGGGCATGACAGGCTCCATTGCAAGGAGCCCAGCATGTATTTTCAAGTAGACTGGCTTCTGTTATGGGCCCATTCAGCTTGAAGTTTCAATTGCTTTTCAAGCGCTGCTTCACTGAGCATACGCCGCAATCACAGAACCACCGAGGCCAGAGTGACAAAGGCTGGGAGACAACTTGAAAGTCCCTCAAAGAAAAAGCATACTTTAGCAGCTTTCTACATCAAGCATCCAAAACATACCTTTTTATCGTGACTGATCCTATATTTTCTGATATGGACAAGGAAAGGAGGCATTTCTGGAACTGGGAGAAATCCAGGGAGAAGACGTCCTCCTCGTCAATGGTGACTTACTTATGCTAACGTGTGAGAGAATACTGGACATTTCTGCTCTCTCAAAGTTTATTAAGCTTTACCTACAGTTTTGTAAAATAGCTAGGTTTTTAAAATTTATAAATGTTTTTATTAGTTATCAAACAGAAGTTGAAGAATGGCATCCTGCATTTTATACTTACACACACCAAGTACCCACATTAAATACACACATTCACTATGCAAATGTAATTTTCCAGAATTGTCCCCATTTCAAATGTTCTGCCCAGTTTGTAACTCATGTGCAAGGCCATCTAGTCTAGATTTTAGCTTTGAAAATATAGTTTCTGGACCCATATTATCCACTATTATGATTCTGAGACAGAAAGTCAGATTTGGAGTCAACGGATATTTTCTGAACACCCTCTCACATGTAAGGTTGTGTTTTAATCCAATACCTATAAAATCAGGAGACCTTTATTATGTGGGACATGGCACATTATTTTTTCCTGGTTTTCCTTATCAGCATACAATGGACTTATTGCAACATGTTTTAATGACATACAAAATGCACAGAATCTTTTAGGAAAATGAATTTTTGTAAGTTTCAACATATATATAACAATTGTACTGCGATATATGAGAATTATCATATATTACAGTTACAGACAATGAAATATAATGATATATACCCATATATTAAGCCACTTAACTGGCTCTGTGACTTCAAGAAAGTCATGTAACTATTTTACAAGACAATAACACTAACAATATCATCTTCATAGGCCATTGTGGGAAAAGTTAATTAACACATGTAGAACAGTCAGAAAAGACCTTGGTGTATTCTTGGAGAAGCTAAACTGGCTTGACAGGCTAAAAAAACCAAGTCCCTTGGGAAAAGGTAAATGCTCAGTAAATGCTGTAGCTATTAATGTTATTATTTAAAATCTGTAAATGGAATGGGTGGATTTAACCTTGATGATTCCTATAGTTTCTTTGTTTTAGTGACCTCTGTTAAAGTCCTTTAACTTTCTATGGAGAGACTAGCATACTAAATCAGTGGATCAGGCTAACATTTAACACAAATGAAAATTCACCCTGAGGTGTTAAAAGCTCATGGTAGCAAACAGAAGAATAAAAATAACTATTTTTGTCTTGCTCCATACAAATAACCGCTGCTTTTTTATAATGCCAGGAAGAAGAAATAATAATAAACAAGTAATTACTCCTGAGAGCTTAAAACCTTGGCCTAGTTTTGAATGTTTTGGGATCCATAAGGAGAGTGGCCTAGCTCAGCTTTAACAAGGAGTAGAACAGTTTGTCAGTTGGTTGTTTTAGCTCCCTGGAGGCTCATTCTGATATGGTGATTTTATGTTATAAATCTGGGAAAATGTTTGGACAGGCTTACTGCCAGTTGTTTCAACAACTGCTACTATAAATCATTCATTCTCCAAATGGTTGCTCTCTTTCTCAAATATCTTCCATGCAGAATAAATGCTAGTCATGGGGGCATAAACCACTTAAAATTAGGCTTCGAGGTATTGAGTATGTCTTCTGAAAAAGACATTTTCTCCCTTACATGTTCCCTTAAACATTTCCCTATATTTAGGCTTTACCAAAATCCAAGGGGTATATTTATTGCACCCAAATGCATTAAAAAAATTAAAAAATCCTAGTGACAGACAAAGCAGTCTGGAAAGTACACTTTTTCTAGGGAACAACAATCCAGGAAAGGAAAAAATGATATTCATCAATAGTTTGAGTTCAATTGTATTTTATAAAGTGAACTACTTTTGATCAGGCACAGATTCACTGGTAACATTCCTTGCAAAAACAAAAGGCAAAGAAAGACCAAAAGAGAAATGGAACATATATAAGAGAAAGAATTAAAGAGGATTCTCTCTGGTGTTTGGAATTGGCTTCTAATATTGTCCCTGAAATAGCTTTTGTTGCACATAAAGAATATACTGTACAGTGACCCAGGACCTCTTCAGTAGTAGGTCACTGTTTTGTGAGTCAATAGCTGGTATGTAAGTAAGCTTGCTGGCTGGAAACAGGAAGCTTACAAAGGAACTTTCTGACCAAGGCCAGATTATAACCACATTCGTGGAGAATGCAAAGTCAAACAAGGTAGGACTGGCAGGGGACATGAGTGCAAGGCTGCATTCATCACAGATGTCAAGTACAAACTGGTCTTCATATTTCTTTCTGTCATGCCATTTCTTCATATCTTATGGCTCCTTCACATAGACTGTCTATTTAAGGAACAAAGGTTCTCTAGTTGGTTAAATTCCATGATAAATCTAAGAATTCATGGCACTCACCAGCAAATTGCCCAATAAACTGTTTGGGCATTAAGTGATTCAAATTAATTGTATTAAAAAAATTTTATGAGTGAAAAGGGACAAGTAGTAAAGGTTGCCTCTAATAGTCCTCTGTTCAAATGCTCGAATATTCAGTACATGCTCATAAACAGCATTCAGGTGCAATTTTAATGGTTAGGAAGGGTTTTGTTAAGCAGAGGTGTGGTCGGCTTGCTTCTTAATCCAAAGTTTATTAAAGTGTTCTCAGCAAGGTCATTACATTGTTAACAGGCTGATTCTAAAATTTACACCTGTCAAGGTGATTTCACTACAGAAAGAAGTTTTGAGAATCATGGTGGAAGAAGGTACTAGAAGTACTGACTCATGTATCCTTATAATCAGACACTTATTCTCTTCTAACAGCATGACTGTAGGAACTTAAATGCACTTTCCATACCTTTTCCTAATAAAATTCAGTCTAATGCCTTCAGTGGGGAAATTTCACTGTAGCATAATGAGTAGTATAATTCTGAAAAATGTGTATTTATGAATGGTATGAAAAATGCAAATAGTTTAATGTTAAGTGAAAAATTTCACTTTAGAAATATATACTTGATTACAACTGCGTTTAAAACAAAACAAATCTAAAAATTCATGCATAAAAGCATAGAAAAATGAATGTGAAAATTGCTCAGTCATGTCTGACTCTTTGTGACCCCGTGGACTACATAGTTCATGGAATTCTCCAGGCCAGAATACTGGAGTGGATAGCCTTTCCTTCCCCAGGGGATCTCCCAACCCAGGGATTTAACCCAAGTCTCCCGCATTGCAGGCAGATTCTTTACCAGCTGAGCCACCAGGTAAGCCCTAAAAACACAGAAGGAAACAACAAAAGTGACTGGTGCTTGTAGGCCTGTGTTTAATTTTTTCTCCTTTTATTTTTTTGGTGGTCTCTAAATTTTCTATAAAACACACATTTTCAATCAGCAGATATTACTTTCACATTGGAAAAAATAAACTGAATCAAAACTACATTAAAAATCAAGTTTAAGATGACTGTTCATTAAGAGATATGAAGTTAATTTGTAAAAAGAGAAAGATTTTGAAATAAGGAAAAAAATTCTTTCTGTGTAAATGCATCACAGAAGCTAAGAAAAGCAGTGCTAGAAGGAACTAGGGGTCATCTAGTTGTATGTTTCATATGATCAGGTCATTTCTGGCTGAAATGTTTAGGCTGTAGAATCAGAAGTCTATTCTTATATTAGAAGAGAGAAGAAGAAAAAACACAAGATCTTTATTCAAACAAATATGGACTCAAATCTTACGCTATTCCATAACTCTGTGTTCCTTGGCAAATTACTTAACCTCTCTCAAATTTAGAGAAGGAAGTTCACAAAAATATCAACTTCTTACTATGTTTTTCAGATTTAAATAAGGAACGGGAAACATGTATATAATTTCTTACTCCAAAAGGCACCCTCAGAATGGCAGCTTTTAACAGTCATTATTATTTGAATTCTTTGATTCCTCAGTGGCCCCAGGCTAGAAGTATTTTGATGCCATTTCTCTTGGGTTTAGAAGTGAATGAAGTACTGAAATCTCTGTCCTATGTTTCTAGTAATGGATAGAGTAAATGTTTAAGATCATGGGGGATTTTTTTTTTTTAATGGAAAAGTTATTGTGATATCATCTCTTGAGCTCCATTCTCCTCGTTTCTTTCCCACTTTTTCTTTTCCTTTATTTCAGAATTCCTCACATACAGTTTCTATTCTCTCTGTCCCATTCCTCACAGTCTCTTTCTCTCTTGAATGTACCCTATTCACAGGATTTTTGCCCACAACACCATCAAAACCATGCTTCTTAAGGCCACCCATGAATTCTGTCTCGCTAAATCTGGTGGCAGATTTTTAATCCTTGTAGTACTTGATCCATTAAACACACAAGATCATTCCTTGCCACATATTTATTGTATTATTGTGTTACCAGCAAGGCTCATTAGCAAGCCTAGGAAATAAAAATAGAATCTGGATAACAAAGTCTAACCTTTTTTTTCCCTTTGTGCTTAGTCTAGTGTCCTTGCTTCTAGGGCACCATGGGCAGGGGGCCTGTGCCTAGCCCTTCAGATCAGAGTTCATAGTGACAAACACCTGTGCTGACACTCAGCTGGGTGCGCCTCGTGCAAAGTGCTACAGCCGGCAATGCAGTTCAAGGTGGCGGCAGGGAGCCTGCGCAGGACCCCGTGCCGGGTACTGCAGTCTGCAGCCAGCGTAGCACAGCCCTGCCCGCCCGCCACCAGAACCCCTCCCCCTCCAGGATGACAAGCTCTACACAAAGGGATCCCGCCCACGGTCTCTCTGGAGACCATGGACTCTACAGCGTGAGCTCCCACCTCTCCATTCTCTAATCAAAAGATTAAAACTTTGCTTTGCTTCTGCACCAAATCTGTCTCGTACTGGCTGAAAGGACACTGAGCAGGAGGACCTCTACTGGAGCCAGACTTCGAAGAGCTGATAGATAACACTTTCTGTATTTCTTCTCTGCTGGAATGGAGGCTGAATGAGGACAGATCCTGCTGTATCCCTAGTTGCTAGAATAGTGCTTGGCAGGTGGCAAGCATTCAATAGAGGTTTGAGGAGTGAATGACTGCAAAATTGCAGGTAACGAACACACTGCCTTTCCCCAAAGGAGACCATGACTGGAACATGAGCTTAGAATGTATATTCTAAGCTGAAGGCATCCCATGGATGCCACGAGTGGTTCCTGAGTACATTCTGGACTTCTGCTCAGTGCTTATAATTTGTTGGCATGAGTAATGATTTGGCTTTAAAAAGACATGCACTTCCTACTTAGTCTTCTGCAGTGAGCCCCAGCTGCAAATGCCCACGTTCATTTTGTATTTGCTGTGTGCTGTGCTGGCATCTGCTCTGCTTCCCACCCTTCTATGTGCCCATGCCAACAGGGTGTCTTGGAGTCGACTGGCATGTTACAAGGTTAAGAAACTCTCTGCACTCTCTGTCATTGGGGATGAGAGAGCTACAAAGTATTCCTAAGCAGGAAAAGTGACAGAATCAACCCACACGAGGAGATGAAACAGCTGTAATGCAGATGGAGAACTTCTGAAGACCAGTGAAAGAGGAAGACGAAGAGTTTATGGCTCATGGATGGCAGAAAGCTGAGGTCTGGCTAGGAATCGAGTTGCTGAGAAACATTTTGTCTAGGCAGAGTTGGGTCATGGGCATTTAAAGCTATGGATAAGTGAGTCGCAGTCCCAGCAATCTCAAAATTGATCTATGTCAGCATAGGGGGGTACTCACCTCCATTTTTTGTAGTAGAACTTGCAAGTTGGTTCTTGTGAGCCCTAAGTCTTGAGAATGCACATGGGGGACCCTGTTATCTGGACCCTGTACTCTTTCCTCAGAGAACTCAGCCCTTCCAGGGGCATACACTGCATTGAGGCTCTAGATAAGTATTAAAAGTGGAGATTTCCATGATTACCATGGAAAGGAGCTTGCCATTCAACATGGCTTTCCGACTTCATGATTTCTATAAAGTTCTGAGTCAGGGATTATTTCCCTGTGTTTTTTGCCAGTGAAAGTACATGTTTTTGGCAATGTTAAATGGGGACATGGAGAGAAGGAATGAACAAATAAAAGGAGAAGAAGAAAGATCAATGAGAAGCATTGTTGTTTAGTTCTTTGGAGAGATTATTCGTCCTCTCCAGCACTCCTGTTTCTTAAGAGACAGTGTCACAGAGTGAAAAGAGCACAAGCTTTGGAATTAGACACAGCAGGGTTTGAATCCTGGCTGTTTCAGTTGTGATCTTGGCTTAGGCAAGAATACTAATTTATCAAACCTTAATATCTTAATTTGTAAAATAGAGAAATAACATCTATCACACAGGAGTGTTTTGAGTCTTAAATGAAATATGAGCAAAGTGTCAACAGCATAGCGTCTGAAATAGAGCCCACCCTTAAGAGTAGTTATAAAAGAGGGTAAGAGGAGAAAACACAGCATCAGACATGGCAGACGTGGGCTTTGTTTGCTAATGTATTCAGTAAATATTTAAACTGAGCATCTACTTTGTATTTAGAAATGTGTGACATGCTGGGCAAGACAGATATGCTTTTGTAGAGGCTAAAGGTACAGATAAACAAAAACATGTGCAAATATAAATAAACGAGAGGATTGCCAAGTGTGGTAAATGCTCCTGCTGCTGCTGCTAAGTTGCTTCAGTCGTGTCCGACTCTGTGCGACCCCATAGACGGCAGCCCACCAGGCTCCCCCGTCCCTGGGATTCTCCAGGCAAGAACACTGGAGTGGGTGGCCATTTCCTTCTCCAGTGCATGAAAGTGAAAAGTGAAAGTGAAGTCACTCAGTCATGTCCAACTCTTCGCCACCCCATGGACTGCAGCCTACCAGATTCCTCTGTCCATGGGATTTTCCAGGCAAGAGTACTGGAGTGGGGTGCCATTGCCTTCTCTGGTGGTAAATGCTACTAGGGAACAAATGATGGAATGAAAAGGGGGAACTGCTTTTATGGGGTAGTCAAGGAAGGCTTCCTGGAGGAGGTGATGTTCAAGTTGCAAATGAAGAATAAGAGCCAGCAACATGAAGGCTGGAGGGAAAGGTTTCAGATAAATGGAAGATATAAGCAAATGTCTGAGACCAAAAAAGCCTCAGGGGTATTTGAGGTGAAAGAAGACCAGAGTGACTGAAATGAGAGACCAGTGCTAGGGCAAGAAAAACAGGGTGAACACTGGCAATCATGCCTTGGGAAAATCTCTCTTGAGAGCTGGCCACCTCCCACCCCTAAATAAGACAGTGTAGATTTCTCCTGTTGGTTATCATTCTGTTCTCTACAATTATGGAAACAAAATGATGCCATTTGGCTGCAGTACAGGTTTACCCAGGTGTTTGAATTACTAGCATTTGACTGTGTCTTCTTCTTGTTAGATGAGAGAATGGTGGGTTTTTGTGAATGCTCTGCCTTCTCCACAACAACCAAAACTGTCCCCAACAATAGAAGCTCAATAATAGAAGTCCTCCAGCCCATTTCCTGGGGAAGCCTGGCAAAAAAAGATTCACCATTCAAGACTCTGCATTCATGTATAATAGCACCTGCTGGGACCTCTGCTGGAATTTGTTTTTCCTGTGATCCAGATCCCTTTGGAGGGCAACATGCTGCCTGAAAAGCTCAAACTCCATTTCTTGGATCCTAAGTCAGCTTGCCTCCACCCAGAGGGATGAGAGATGTAGCGCTCCTCCCCCGGGCGCAGACTGCCCTTCCTCCCACTTGCAACTTTATTTCACTCAGATCTGGAGAGTCTATGTCCCCTTCAAAACTAGGGCAGCAGACTTTGAACAGGTGATGACAGTAAGGCAGAAGTGGTTGGAGGAGGCCAATCAGGCCACTTACTAGCTGAGTGGCCTCCAGTCACTCCAAGAACCCTTTTAATCTGTAAAAATAGGGATGGCGTTATTTGACTCTTGGTATCATAGTGAAGATAAAATTGCAAAAAGCAACTGGCAATCTAGGGATGGATTATTCCTTTTTCTCTCTCCTCTACTTCCTCCCTTTCTTCCCTTTCCTCCATGAGTCAGTGATACCTTCAGCCTCTTAACCTGTCTTTTTTCATTACATGGTTTATCACTGGCGTGTGTAGAGAGCCCATAATGTGGTGTGAGACCCTAGCAGCCATTCTCACCTCTGTTGTAAGACATGGCCAAGTGTTTGGAGGAGAGTGGAAGAGGATGTGATCACAACATTTAAAATCAAGTCAGTTTGGAGCCAATTTTACTTAATAATGCTCTTTCTTAGCCCAGTGCCACCAGGCCCGTTCTCATCGGATCATGATACTTCATTTGTTGGTATCTATGGAAAATAATGTATTTCATATAAGTGGATTTTTAATTTATTTCACAGAAAAATGAGTCCATCTCCTTGTGGAAAATTATGCTAAACCTTCTCTAAGCCCAAAGGCACAGAAGGAAATAGAACATGTAAGTGATAACGGTGCAGAAGAAAGCATTGTCTTATATGATAAATCCCACTTGGGGAGCTTTTTAAGATCTTTCACACTTAGGAAATACTCCAGTACTGAGTGAGGGATCCAGGTGTGGGGTCTAGGCATCAGTTTTCAAAGCTCCTCAGGTGATTCTAATGTGCAGCCAAGGCTGAGAATCACTACTAAGCGGTTTCTTAATACTCCAAGGCTCTATGTTTCTACGAATTATGTGTCTATGTTTCTACGAATTAAAAAGAAGGAGAAGTAGGGGAAGGAAACTACAGTTATGTGGCTGCCACAGGCAAATGCTAAGGCCCATAAGCATAGGGAAGGTTGAAGTGTAAGTCACATCATTATGGAATGAAGATGACAGACCAGTTCCAGAATAAGGCCCAAGCACTGGCCCCACGGTTGATAGCCATGTGCCAATAGCAAACACTGGAAGTGGACAAAGGGGCAGAGAATAAAGAAAACACAAATGCCAAGTGAGAATGAGAAAGAAAGGGAATATTATTTAATGGAAAGGAGATTAGTGGATACAATATTTAAATTCTTTTTGAGGGATAAGATGGTCAAGTAAAAACCCCAAACGAAATGATAGACATAATTAGAGCAGCAGTGATCTTTGTGCAGCTTGTCTTCTCTGATTAGGGTAATTTTCTCAGGTCAAGTTTTGGGTTTGGTGAAACTTGGGAAATGATATATTGTGCAACATGTGATCAACACCAGGCTAATGGCCCTGCCTGAAACCTTGGAATTTGATGAATGTATTCGTTTACTGAGCCTCACATCTAATAATAAGAAGCATAAATACAAGTATAGAAGGAAGTGTGGGTGAATGAGTTGAAATGATAGAAGGTATTTTATATACATTGATTAGCATGGAAGAGAAAGTATCTGGTTTCAGAAAGTATATGGTTTACGATAACTTATGTATATAAATAGCCTCTCTAACTTCTTTCTACTTATTTTCCCCTCAACCCTCTACTCTCCTCTTCCTCCTGCAAACACTATAGGTCAAAAACACAGTAAAACTTACAGGTTTGAGTAAAATTGTGTAATCAGAGGTGGAGGAAGTGTCTTATACTGTTGGTGGGAATATAAATTGGAACAGCCACTATGGAAAACAGTATGGAGGTTGCCCTCAAAAAACTAAAAATGGAGTTGCCATTTGATCTAGCAATCACACTCCTGGGCGTATATCCTGACAAAACTACAGTGAGAAAATATCCATGCATCCCTATGTTCACAGCAGCACTATTCTCAATAGCCAAGACATGGAAACAACCTAAGTATCCATTGACAGAAAAATACATAAAGAAGATGTGGTGCACATATACACAATGGAATATTACTCGGCCATAACAAGAATGAAATAATGTCATTTGCAGCAACATAGATGGACCCATAGATTATCATGTTAAACAAAATAAGTCAGATTCAAGAGGGAGGGGGACATGTATCAGTCAGTTCAGTTCAGTGGCTCAGTCATGTCTGACTCTTTGTGACCCCATGGACTGCAGCACACCAGGCCTCCTTGTCCACGACTAACTCTCGTAGTTTACTCAAACTCATGTCCTTTGAGTCAGTGATGCCATACAACCATCTCATCCTCTGTCGTCCCCTTCTCCTCCTGCCCTCAATCTTTCCCAGCATCAGGGTCTTTTCCAATGAATCAGTTCTTTGCATCAGGTGGCCAAAGTATTGGACTTTCAGCTTCAGCGTCAGTCCTTCCAATGAATATTCAGGACTGACTTCCTTTAGGATGGACTGGTTAGATCTTGCAGTCCAAGGAACTCTCAAGAGCCTTCTCCAACACCACAGTTCAAAAGCATCAATTCTTTGGGCTCAGCTTTCTTTATAGTCCAACTCTCACATCCATACATGACCACTGGAAAAACCATAGCCTTGACTAGACGGATCTTTGTTGGGAAAGTAATGTCTCTGCCTTTTAATATGCTATCTAAGTTGGTCATAACTTTTCTTCCAAGGAGCAAGCATCTTTTAATTTCATGGCTGCAGTCACCATCTACAGTGATTTTGGAGCTCCCCAAAATAAAGCCTCTCACTGTTTTCACTGTTTCCCCATCTATTTGCCATGAAGTAATGAGACCAGATGCCATGAACTTAGTTTTCTGACTGTTGAGTTTTAAGCCAACTTTTTCACTCTCTTCTTTCACTTTCATCAAGAGGCTCTTTAGTTATTCTTCACTTTCTTCCATAAGGGTGATGTCATCTGTATATCTGAGCTTATTGATATTTCTCCCAGCAATCTTGATTCTAGCTTGTACTTCATCCAGCCCAGTGTTTCTCATGATGTACTCTGCATATAAGTTAAATAAAGAGGATGACAATATACAGCCTTGACGTGCTCCTTTCCCTATTTGGAACCAATCTGTTGTTCCATGTCCAGTTCTAATTGTTGCTTCCTGACCTGGATACAGGTTTCTCAAGAGGCAGGTCAGATGATTTGGTATTCTCATCTCTTTCAGAATTTTCCAGAGTTTGTTGTGATCCACACAGTCAAAGGCTTTGGAATAGTCAATAAAGCAGAAGTAGATGTTCTTCAGGAGCTGTCTTGCTTTTTTGATGACCCAGTGGATGTTGGCGATTTGATCTTTGGTTCCTCTGCCTTTTCTAAATCCAGCTTGAACATCTCAAAGTTCACAGTTCATGTACTGTTGAAGCCTGGCTCAGAGAATTTTGAGCATTACTTTACTAGCGTGTGAGATGAGTGCAATTGCATAGTAGTTTGAGCATTCTTTGGCATTGCCTTTCTTTGGGATTAGAATGAAAACTGACCTTTTCCAGTCCTGTGGCCACTGCTGAGTGTTCCAAATTTGCTGACATATTGAGTGCAGCACTTTCACAGCATCGTCTTTCAGGATTTGAAATAGCTTAACTGGAATTCCATCACCTCTACTAGCTTTGTTCATAGTGATGATTCCTAAGGCCCAGTTGACCTTGCATTCCAGGATGTCTGGCTCTAGGTGAGTGATCACACCATTGTGATTATCTGGGTCATGAAGATCTTTTTTGTATTAATTTTTTGTACATTTTTGTATAGACGTATGTATACCTATGGTTAATTCTTGTTGCTGTATAGCAGAAACCAACCAATATTGTAAAGAAATTATCATTCAATTAAAAACAAATTAAAAAGTCAGAAATACAAATACTATATGATGTCACTTTATGTGGAATCTAAAATTCAACACAAATGAATATAGCTGTGAAACAGAAACTTACGCAGACATAGAGAACAAACAGACTTGTGGTTTCCAAGGAGAAGGTTGGGTGGGGAGGGAAAAGTGGGAGTTTGAAATTGGCAGATGCAAACTACTGTACACTGGCTGGATAAACAACAAGTACCTACTATATAGAACAGGGAACTGAATTCAATATTCTGTGATAAATCATAATGGAAAAGAATATGAAAAAGTATATATATTTGAATAACTGAGTCACTCTGCTCTACAGCAGAAATTAACACACTGGAAATCAACTATGCTGTGCTGTGCTTATTCACGTCCGATTCTTTGTGACCCCATGGACTGTAGCTCATCAGGCTCCTCTATCCGTGGGATTCTCCAGGCAAGAATACTGTAGTGCATCGCCTCCTGCAGGGAATCTTCCCAACCCAGGGATTGCACCCAGGTCTCCCACACTGCAGGCAGATTCATTACCGTCTGAGCTACCAGGGAAGCCCGTATATCAACTATACTTTAATAAAATTAAAAGAAAGAACTATGGAATAAAAGAAGAGGAGGAAGGGAATAAACTGGGAAACATTGTCTATTTTGAAGAAGTAATTTTCAAACTTTAGTTAACTTTAGTTGACTGAAGTACTACTGGGAAAGGGTTGGAGAACTAAGATGAATTTAAAACAGAGAAAAGGTAGGCTGCCATCTCTCATGTTCAGCATGCCTTTTCTCCTGGTCTTTACACATCATGAAGATGCTGTAGGAAGGAGAGTTTGGAAATAATTTGAATATGAGAGTTGACATTAGAAGATTTCCAAAAAAGACTCAACATCCTACCTCTTCATTGCCCTTCCCGCCTGTATTTCCCTCTTAATTTGTCATACTTCCTTAAAGTCCCCTAATCAATTATTCCTTTGGTTCAGTAAGTTTCCCTTGTTGGAAGTTCAAGCAAGTTACAGAGGTCAAAGAGCTTTCAGTCTTGCTGCTGGGACTTCAGATTCCCAGATAAGATGCTGTGCAGGCAGGACGTAGAATTGTAGGAGGTGGAGGCTGGGTAACACTGGAGGAAGATGATGGGGATGTCCCAAAGAAGGGAATGACAATCTTTCCCTTCCTTCCTACAACACTTCGTGGTTTCCTGTTCTTAGACTTTTTATAGCAAACCAGAATTTTGCTAAATTATTTACACTGCTATATCAGAAAATGGATTCTGGGATGTAAATAGATCCTTGGATCATAGTCCATTTATAAGTGATATCTTCCTATAATGCATGATTGACTATTTAGCACGGAAGAACTTATCTCTACAAAACTCATATTGAAAAATGTGGACGTTCACACATTTAAAAATTGTTCAGAGTTTATCTAAATGGGATATCTCTGAGGAACCAGAAGGAATGTGAGGCAAAGTTTATGATTTCCATGGTTATAATTTGGTTGCTGCCATGGACAGGCCTCTAGTACAGTGATTCTTAACTCTGGAGTTACTCATACCTTGGGGAATCTAAGAATTGAATGCATTCTTTCCATGAAATGCATACACACAGAGAATCTTATATACATTTTCAGAGGAGTCACAGAACTCCCTAGAGACTTCTAGTTGTTCTTGGACACTAGGCTGATTTGTTACTCTATTGGATTCAGGGAAAACTCTAGTCCATGTATTCCCATTTAGAATAGAAAAATTCCTATTTGGGAATAGGCTAAAGGGTAGGAGTGAACTCTGTCCCACTGCTTATAGGACCCAGTGCATTTAACATTTGAGAGAGGATTCAAGAGCTTGCACAAAATACAGAAAGATGTATAAGGCACAGTCTTTTCTCTCAAAGAAAATTAGATATGGTGAGACTAGAGTAATAAGGAACAAAAGTGGTAGTACTGCTTATTGTTGACCAGAAAAAAGTAGACTAGATCTGGGTCACAGAGGATCTTGAATACTAGGTTAAGAAACTCAAATTAATTCTGAAAACCAGTATGTTTCAACCTACAGTCATTCTTGTACAATGTTCATCTTTCTGCCATTATTTATATCTTAATATGACAATTAGATCTTTTTTCAAACTGATCCTCCTTTAAAACTTATATATTTTAAGGCTTAATATCCATGGTTTTGTGTTTTATTATAATCATTACTAATACATATGTAATAAAAACATACCTTTTAAAATAATAAAACGAATTTGCATTCTACCTGAAATTATCTCGTATGCAACTGGTAGTGGGTTTTCTTCACTTTGGAAAACATTGAAGAGTGAGATATGGGTTTCTGAGTAGAGGGAAGTTATAAGAGATACTCTTTAAAAGGATTCATTCAGCAGTTGAGTGTTAGTTGAATGGAGAGACTGGTGGCAGTGAGACCAAGCAGACACCAAAGATCTAGGAGAAAATGGTGAAACGCAGGACCAGGGAGGACAGGGAAAATAAAGAGTGGAAGTGAGATGAACAGTCTTTCTAGAGGTGGAACTCAAACCAGTTGTCATGTAAATTACTTAGTAAGTCAGCTCTTAAAGGAAATAAAATAATACAACAATGTGTTTATTTCTGTACATTATTTATGTTTTAATTATTGCATTATTTTATTTTTCTTAGCAAAAGAAAATACGTGCTATGTTTCCCCACTGCCTTACTCTATTAGTATTTTTAAATGAATATGGTTGAAAGAGGCATTAAAATTCTATGCATTTTTGTTGATTATGAGAAAGAATCTGAGACCTGGATTGTAAGGTTGAAACTCCAATGGCTATTTTCTGTATACTTCTGTAATCTTCCTCATTTGTTTAATTTTTCTAGTTAATTGAAAAAAAGATGTAATTCCTGTCCCATTTTCTTTGCAGCTCAAATAACACAAGGAGTGCAACAGACCTTTGTCTCTTATAAGGCGTTATTATACATTGTGCCTCATTAGATGAAAGGTGCTCCTCTCACTATTACTGGCTGTCTTATAAAGAAATTGTGTAAATGAAATTTCATTCAAATTTCTTTTTTATTTCAATAAATATGCTGTGAGAATATAGGAGAGTTGGTCTTTAATTTGGGGTTCCTAGTTAGTCTTATTAAAATATTATGCTGGAAAATAATAATTTCAGTATACCTTGATGAAGAAATTGCAAGTGATTTGGACACTGTGCTTACATTTTCCCTATAGGACTATAATGACTAAGGGTAGAGGGCATTCCAGGAATATCAATAATGTATTCTTTTCTTTCCAGGACTCTAAAAATCTAATAAATATTTCCTCCGATTATTATAGAGATGAAAGAGTAAATGAGCTCCTACTTTATTGTTTAAATTAATTTATTTTAATTGGAGAATAATACCATATTGTGATGATTTTTGCCATACATCAACATGAACCCAGTACTTTGGCCACCTCATGCTAAGAGCTGACTCATTGGAAAAAGACTCTGATGCTGGGAGGGATTAGGGGAAAGAGGAAAAGGGCATGACAGAGGATGAGATGGCTGGATGGCATCACCGACTAGATGGACGTGAGTTTGAGTGAACTCCGGGAGTTGGTGATGGACAGGGAGGCCTGGCATGCTGGAGTTCACGGGGTCGCAAAGAGTCGGACACGACTGAGCAACTGAACTGAACTGAACATGAATCAGCCATAAGTATACATAAAGTCACTTTAAACTTGGTCATACCTGATATTTAGAACATGGAATCAGCTGAAATATTGGGGAAAAGCTGAGAACTTGCAGAAAGATGCTCTTAGTTCAAATCTTGGGGCTACCTCTAATAAACTACCTGATGTTGGTCTTGCACTTAAATCTTTGAGCCTTGGTTTCCCTGCTGCTGCTGCTGCTGCTGCTGCTAAGTCACGTCATTCGTGTTTGACTCTGAATACTAAAACTGACCTCAGCAAGGTTGACTGCAATATCAGATAAGATGACAAGAAAATCATCTTTGTTAAAGTGTTATACAGACATCATCATTAGTGTTACAATAAAAGTATTTATTTAGTGCTCACTATGTTCTCTGCATATATTAACTCATTTAACCCTTATAATTAACCCCATAACATAAATACTATTATTATCTCAACTTTCTGGAAGAGAAAACTAACTAATCTAGACACTAAATAACTTGCCTATTGCATGTATTAAATGACAGGTGTAGGATCTGAAGTCAGACACATTGACTCCAAAGTCTTCATCATCCTTATTTCTAAGACAGGGATATTCTAATCACCTAAAGAGCTTCAGAACTTCAAAAAATTAATCAGTAACCCATTGTGTTTTGAGAACTAATATGGAAATGTTTTTAATGGAGTAATACTTGTCCTACAGCCTCTTTCCACCATCTCATATATGTGCTGTGCTGTGTTCAGTCACTCAGTCGTGTCCGGCCTTAAATTCTGTTGCGTGTGTGCATGCTAAGTCTCTTCAGCTGTGTCCAATTCTTTGCTCCACTATGGACTGTAGCCCTCCAGGGTCCTCTCTCCATGGGATTCTCCAGGCAAGAATACTGAAGAATACCATGCCTTCCTCCAGGGTATCTTCCTGGTCCAGGGATTGAACTTGCATCTTTTAATCCCCTGCGGCAGGTGGGTTCTTTACCATTAGTGCCAACTCAGAAGCCAAAATTCTGTTATAGGGAGAGTTAAATGAACTTAAAAGGATCTAGGTTCAGTTCAGTTCAGTCTAGTCGCTCAGTCATGTCCGACTCTTTGAGACCCCATGAACTGCAGCACGCCAGGCCTCCCTGTCCATCACCAACTCCCGGAGTTCACTCAGACTCACGTCCATCGAGTTCTTGATGCCATCCAGCCATCTCATCCTCTGTCGTCCCCTTCTCCTCCTGCCCCCAATCCCTCCCAGCATCAGAGTCTTTTCCAATGAGTCAACTCTTCGCAGGAGGTGGCCAAAGTACTAGAGTTTCAGCTTTAGCTTCATTCCTTCCAAAGAAATCCCAGCGTTGATCTCCTTCAGAATGGACTGGTTGGATCTCCTTGCAGTCCAAGGGACTCTCAAGAGTCTTCTCCAACACCACAGTTCAAAAGCATCAATTCTTCAGCACTCAGCCTTCTTCACAGTCCAACTCTCACATCCATACATGACCACAGGAAAACCCATAGCCTTGACTAGACGGACCTTAGTCGGCAAAGTAATGTCTCTGCTTTTGAATATGCTATCTAGATTGGTCATAACTTTCCTTCCAAGGAGTTAGCGTCTTCTAATTTCACGGCTGCAATCACCATCTGCAGTGATTTTGGAGCCCCCCCAAAATAAAGTCTGACACTATTTCCACTGTTTCCTCATCTATTTCCCATGAAGTGATGGGACCAGATGCCATGATCTTCATTTTCTGAATGTTGAGCTTTAAGCCAACTTTTTCACTCTCCTCTTTCACTTTCATCAAGAGGCTTTTTAGCTCCTCTTCACTTTCTGCCATAGGGTGATGTCATCTGCATATCTGAGGTTATTGATATTTCTCCCGGCAATCTTGATTTCAGCTTGTGCTTCCTCCAGCCCAGCGTTTCCCATGATGTACTCTACGTAGAAATTAAATAAGCAGGGTGACAATATACAGCTTGACGTCCTCCTTTTCCTATTTGGAACCAGTCTGTTGTTCCATGTCCAGCTGGCAAATGGTCTGATATTCCCCTGATGACATGTGCTGAGTTGAGGAAACCACAGGGCGCTGGGTCCGTGGAGGACAGGCTGAGCGCTCGCACTAGTGGCGGTGACGGGGTGACAAGGTTGGCGGGAGGCTCCCCAGGAGGTCGGGGGAGGACCCACCTGGCCGTGGGGATGGAAACACAGTGCCCAGCGGTGACGACTGAGCAATAGGAAGGCTGTGAGAGGCAGATTGGCGAAGCAGCCCCAAGTCTAAGTCTACGTCTCTAATCGCTTCAGGTGTCTATGCTTTAAATTTAAAAATAACAAACATCACAGCTGAGAGCACTTCAAACAAATATGCATACAGGGGAAATAGTGATGCCATTTCTGGTTAGAACTAAATGTTAAAACTACAACTATAGATCTTGAAAACGACGAGAGAAAAACATTATAACCTTGCGTTAAAAAAACGTGTTTTAGCCACACCACACACAAAAAACAGACTCCATCAAAATGAAAACTTCTCTCTGAAAGAAGATACCAAGGGAATGAAATAAAAAAATATTTACAAATCACATATCTGATCAGAACTTCTAGGTAGATCATTAAAAACGCATTCATTTGAAGATAAACAACAACAACAAAAATGAACAAAATATTTGAGCAGACACTTCACCAAAGAGGATACATGTATTTCAAATCAAGATATTAATGATATTCAGCGTCATTAGTCAACAGAGGGATGCGAATTAAAACTACAAGGAGAGAACACAGCCTATAAAACACGGAAATTCATGGTACAGCCACATCAAGCACCGGCCAAGATGTGGAGGACCTGGGACTGTCATTTAATTAAGCCAGTGGGAAAGTACAATAATACAACCCTTTGAAAACCAGTTTAGAAGCTTCTTGAAAACCAATAATACATACAACCTACCCTACGTTCCATCCGAGGAATATATGACGGCATGTGTCTGCACAAAAAGTTGCAGACACTGTCCATTGCAACTTTATTTGTGATGGCCAACTTTATTTTGGATATGAAACAAGCTTCACATCCATCGACAGCTGAATGGATAAATGTTATACAACCGCACAGTGGGGTACTCCTCAGAAATAAGAATAAGCTATTACTGCATGCCCCTACATTGGTGAATCTCAGAATAATTATGCTGAAAATGGTGACAGAAAGCAGGCTGAAAGTGTCCATAATCCGTAATTCTGTTTGCTTAAGATACAAACTACTTTTTAGCGAAAGAAAGATCCGTGGTTTCCTCGGGACCAGGGCCAGGAGCAGGGAGAGTGGGCGGGAGAAACAGAGAGGCATTTCGGAAGTCAGGGGCATGTCCCTCCCTTGACTGTGGCCTCTGATGGTGGTGATACTAACAGCTTCCTGGGAGCATCCTCGTGGGAGCGGGCCGTACACTGCAGACGGATGCCGTTCATTTATACTGATCACTCCACTCGTTAAAAGCGCAGCAGGACGAGGTTTCGCTGCGGCAGTGATGACGCACGCCTGTGGAAAGTGGAGGAAATGTGGAAGGAGGCCTGAGGAGCTCCCACCCAGGCCGGAGTAGAAGGTCATCCTGGGAAGAGCTCTACGCTTCTCGGCATGAAGATGAAGCACACGGCTTCGTTGACAACGTGTCCTTTTCATTTTGTTTTCTGAATTTAGTTTTTGATCTGTTCAGTATTCTTGGAGAAGGAGACAGCAGCCCACTCCAGTACTCCTGCCTGGAGAATCCCACGGATGGAAGAGCCTGGCGGGCTCCAGTCCATGGGGTAGCAAAGAATCGTACAAGACTGAGCAACTCACAGGCAGTACGCTTGGCTTTTCAGACAGAGCCCTCTGCACAGCTCAGCACCAAGTCCCACCTGGCGGACTCCCGGCTCTGCCCTCTGCACAGCTCAGCACCAAGTCTCACCTGGCTGACTCCCAGCTCTGCCCTGGTTGCATTTTGTCAGCAGACAGCTCTCTTCCTCAAGGGATGCGGTGCTTCTTCCTCCATATAATTTACCATGACCAGGAGCTTCTGGTGGACGATGCGGGAACACTGACCCCGAGCACCAGACCTTCCTAACGACTATGTCCGCTTCCTCTCCAGCACCCCGAGCATCTCCACAACCCATTCTGAACGGTGCCCTGGAACACGTGTTTTCTGAGCGTTTGCCTTTGCCGAGTGTGGAGCAAAACCACCTAAAAGAGGGTCGGTGTTCAAAGTAATTGAGAAATAAGTTTAACAGAGGTTTTAGTGTTTGTTTTCAAAATCTTTTCATTGCACATCTTCCGAAGGTCAAGGGAGGCAGGGCTTGCAGTTTCCCCAGGTATTTCCAGGTATGGTTCGCTCTGAGCGTCTCTCAGAAGCTGCAACCTGCCAGACAGACTCAGCCCTGCCGCAGCAGAGATGGCCACAGGGACACGGGACCTCCGTTTAGTGGGGACGCCATCCTATAGGGAAGGTCTCCTCCACGGTGATGAGTAGGAAAATGTCCCTTCCTTCAACAAGTTCCCAGCGAGTGCATATATATCGAGTTGTCCAAAAAGCTGGTTCGGGTTTCCCCATACCATCTTACAGGAAACCCACATGAACTTTCTTGCCAACCCAAGCTATCAAGTCCCTTCAAGGGCTGATGTGGGGGAACTGGAGGCTAAAGAACACAGACAGGGTTTCTGCTCTTCTGAAATCATTTTAAGTACTTTCAGATGATGAAAAGTGCTATAAAGAAAGTAAGTCAGAAATGGAAGAGGCCCAGAAAATGATGGAGTAGGGTGGGTACTAATACTTTTTAAATCTTCTCGAGGATTCCAACCCGAAGTCGGAGTGGAGACGAGTGGGCTGGGAGGCCCGGGGAGGGGAGTCCTGGCAGCACTGGAGGAGCTGGGCCGCCGGGCGCCAGGCCAGCCAGCGGGCTCCCGGAGGGGAGGCGGTCCATAGGCCGGGAGAGCAAGCGGCCGTGGAGAGGGCGGGCCGGCCTTCAGGCCGCGCGGCCACTTCAGAGCCGTGGCGGATGCCTGCTCGGATTAGCGAGCAAGTTTCGCCAGGCTTCCTCTGCCGCTGGGCAGACAGCAGGGCAGGGCCTCCCCGCATACACAGCTGTCGGGGCTGACTCTTTGGACCTGCATGCCGTGAGGCCTGTGTCCTGTTGGGCCTCGGGGGAGACCTGGACGGCACGCGGGCCAGCGCCTCCCACGCGCCAGCGCCTCCGGGAGCAGCTGCAGGCTCCCCGCCCCTCCTCCTCCTAGGGCGGGAGCCTCCTGGGGGCTCCCCCCGGCCGGATGCTGGGCCTCCCTGCCTGTCCCAGAGCCCCAGCTCCCCCACCCGCACCCCCAGGCTCGGCCTGGGCCTGAAGCTCATCTCCAGGGCCCAAGGTCTCCCCGCAGGAGTCTTCCGACGCGCTGAATTGAGCC
>SJYC01132602.1:0-13532 GCA_006408675.1 Madoqua kirkii
TGAGCCGATGCTCTGGGCAGGGGTTGGGGGATGGGGTGGGCGTCGCGAGGTGCCTGGGTGTTTCTGCCACGCGATTCTGCATTTGTCCCAAGGCTGTTCCTCCTCCTCTGCAGGCTCACTGTCAGCCTCGTTGGAGTCCTTCCTGGGAACCTGTGATATAGCTGGCTTTGGTGAATGCAGACTTCATGCATGAGCCCAAATGACCATTTCCAGGTATCAGCAGCAGCAAACGATGTTCACCTGTGGCAAGACTTGAAGCCAGCATTTAACAATGAGGGAGAGAGGAGGGTGAGAGCCAAGAGCTGGTCTGGAAAACCGCTGAGAAACCGCACAGTAAGATGCGGGTCCCTCAGAGAATCACCGCCAGGGTCCCGGGTGTGCAGGAGGAGTGGTCCTGAGTGGCGCTGGGGGCCAGATGGGAGAGACCGACTTTAAAGGGACAGGAGCTGAAGGCACTCACGCTGGAGTCAGGTGGCCTGCCGGCACAGCGAGTGGGGCTGCGCAGGGGTCCACACACAGCGCTGGCGGGGGGAGCTGGGGGTGTCCGGTGGGGGGCTCTGTGTGGCCCCTGGGGCCCTGAACCCTGCGGCTCACCCCGGCAGCTGAGGAGCCGGAGCAGGAGCGCCGCACGGCCTGGAAGCAGCGCAGTAGCTGCCCGATGTGACTCCACATTATTTCTATCTTGGGAAAGGAGAACGTTGACCAAGAAATCATTGCATATTTATTTTAACATTTCTTGAATAGAAACACATTTTCTTTGCTTTGTTTGCCCTTCAGCTAGCATTCTGTAAGAGCTGAGAGGGAGGAGTTTTGGAAAATATAAAAAGGAGCAGGCATGACTTTCTTGCTGTTGTTTTTATTGTTGCTTATATGTTTGCTTTTGAGCTTTGATACGTTTGCGGTCTTTCAAGTTTACAGCCTGTACGGGATTTTATCAGGAGTGTCGCCCTGTGGGTTCAGATCTGCTATCCTCAGTAGCAGGCCCCAGGCCTTCTCTGGGATGAAGTACACTTCTATTCTCTGGGGATTTCTGCTTGTGCTTTCATGAACTGTAGAAGCAGATTTCACTTTGAGTTTTCTCCGAGAAACTATAGAAGCGGACACAGGCCACAAGCACTTTCTAGAAAAAAGCTTCTTTTCATTGCCAAATGAGATGTCACTGAAGCATGTTTCAAGAAAGCTCACCAATATTATGAAGCATCTTGAAAAGATGGAAATAAAGATTTCAGTTTCAAAGAGGAAAAATTACAGGGGTTACAAGATAGACATTAGAAATGCCGGCGGGCTTTGAATGTGATTGAGAAGGGCCTTGGCTCTGTGTGATATGTACTCGCAAGTTTGGCTCCACGAAGAAAGAACGTATCCTCGCAGGTTACACATGAGGTCACAGACTCCCTGCTCTGCCATGAGTCCCGACGAAACCCAAAAGACAGTTGTGGAAGGGGTGATGTGTGTGGTCGGTGGGATGGGATTGTTTCTCTAAGCATTATCGGCAAATCTAATTCTTGCTTAGCTCAAATATCTTTCTTTGCAATTGATCGTGGATTTCAACCACAACTTGAATTTTCAATGTCAAGAAAGAAGGCTTGGATGATTTGAAAAAATTGTAGTGATTTAAACATACTCAAGCGCACGGGGCTTCCCTGGCGGTATGGTGGTTAGGACTTTGCATGTCCACTGTAGGGCCGTGGGCTTGACCCCTGGCCAGGGAGTTAAGATTCGCGTGTCAGGCAGTGCAGCCGAAAGGAGAACAGACAAAAACTGTCATGAGTTACTCTTGAACGGACACACCTCGGCTGAAACCTACACCAAGCTCTTGTGGTTCCTTCCTTGTCTCACACGACCTAATTCTGCCCTTTTCCTGTGTTCACATCTTGATGCTACACGGCCTGCATTTCACCCCTAGGATCTGGTGGAAGGTCGATGTTGGGACCTCGTCCCCAGCGTGCACGAAGCTCCAGATGTCACCATCTTATTTAAGTTATAATCAAGCGTACGCTATATCACCGTGTGGTGTTAGGGCTCTAAACAGTTCCATTCCTTAAAGGAGCAACGTCCAGGATCTATTTTTGCTGTAGGACTTAAATTTAGTTAATGGTAATGTTTACATAGTTCTTATCTTAGTTGCTATATAAATTTTTCAGACTATAATGATGGGAAAGTTAAATAAATGTCAAAAAACAGCGACCCCTAAAGAAAAAATCCTCATTTCTTTTCAACAATTTACTGCAAACAAAAAATAAATATATTCTTTATAACTCCTTTCAGGACAAAAATGTAGTCATCACTCTAAAAAAATGTTTAACCCATTCCCAAGGGACCTGGAATTTATGATCGATTAAAACAAACTTCCTCTTGATAGTTACACTTTCATGTGACTTTTTACACAAGGGCTGAGAAAGGAGTACAGTAAGGGAGAGTGTTTACACAGCAGCTCCACCAGGAATGTCGGTCTGGACCATCCGCAGTGCAGGCGTTCCAGCGGAAATTCCTGGCTCCACGTTCATCAGGTTCCAGGGAAGGAACGCTCCAATGCCGCGTATTTCCCCCATTTTCCAGAACATTTCTTTCCTTTGTTTGCTTTGTGCTATATTTACTGGATGTTACTTTTCCAAGGTATTGTTTGGAGCAGGAGAGGTTAGTAAGAGGAGAGAGCGATGGAATAGGAGGGCTTGAGAGATGTTTGCAAGCTTCAGAGCCAACACAGGTCTGTAGGCCCTCCTTGTCCCTCAGTCTCAGCATCGCCCGAGACAGCAGCGCTCCTGCCCCAGGGGACCCCGCGCTAGTCACGCTGCCTTTGATTTCCGGTCCCCATGTGCTAACGTGTGAGGCATTTTACTAACCCACTGCCTGGAAGACTTATTCTTGCTTATTGCAGTTTCTATGAGCTGCACACTCTTTTCAGTGTGTCTAAAAGTAATTTACATCATCTGTCACATTAAAAAAAAAAAACCTTCAGTGACTCCAAGTAAAAATAGGTTTCTTCTTTCTAATTCTTCATATTTTCAGTTCACTTCAGTTCAGTTCAGTCCGTCAGTAGTGTCTGACTCTTTGCGACCCCATGGACTGCAGCATGCCAGGCCTGCCTGTCCGTCACCAACTCCTGGAGTTCACTCAGACTTACGTCCACTGAGTCAGTGATGCCATCCAGCCATCCCATCCTCTGTTGTCCCCTTCCTTCCTCCCATCTTCAATCTTTCCCAGCATCAGAGGCTTTTCCAATGAGTCAGTTTTCACTTCAGGGGGCCAAAGGATTGGAGTTTCTGCTTCAACATCAGTCCTTCTATTGAATATTCAGGACTGATTTCCTTTAGGATGGACTGGTTGGATCTCCTTGCAGTCCAAGGGACTCTCAAGAGTCTTCTCCAACACCACAGTTCAAGAGCATAAATTATTCGGCACTCAGCTTTCTTTATGGTCCAACTCTCACATCCATACATGGCCACTGGAAAAAACATAGCCTTGACTAGATGGACCTTTGTTGGCAAAGTAATGTCTCTGCTTTTGAATATGCTGTCTAGGTTGGTCATAACTTTCCTTCCAAGGAGTAAGCGTCTTTTAATTTCATGGCTGTGGTCACCACCTGCAGTGATTTTGGACCCAAAATAAAGTCTGCCACCGTTTCTGTGTCCCCATTGGTTTGCCATGAGGTGATGGGACCAGATGCCATGATCTTAGTTTTCTGAATGTTGGGTTTTTCATGTGTTAAGATATGCGTTTCCCGTCTCAGCCGATTAAGCAAAGTTGTGCATTAAGCTCAGCCCACTTAGTCGTGTGCTCTTTGAACTATGGATGTCTCTGAAATTAAGCTGATATAATGTCTGTAAATTAACTCTAATTCTCTAATAAAGCATTTATTTTCAAGTAACCTCGGTTTAAGAGTAACCTGTATAGGTAAATGCATTTGAATGTTCTCAGATGTGGTTAGCTTTGTAGGATTTGTGTTCCAACCTTTGCTTCAGAGCATTAGAAAGTACAGTGGTACACAGGCATAGCTACAGACTCTCAAATGGAAACAGTATTTAAAAGTGATTAGTGACGCCCACCTGACTGAGACATTCAGAGACGTCTTTGAAAATGGTAGTAAAATTTGCTTATGATTCCCGGTAAGATGCCTGGACAACTGGGCTGACTTTGGGAAGACAGGTTCACACAGGTGCAAAGAGATCAGAACACACCTGTGGGGCATAGAGCACTGCAGGCAAATTTAAACATGTCCTCTTGGGCCGAAAGATTTAAGATTTGGGAAAATACGTGACTGGTGGGTTGGAGGACAGGATTCAGCAGCTCATCCCAGAATCACGACACTTTGTTATAGCAACTTTGGCAAATGAATACACCTGAACTATCAAAAAAGGAATGATTAACTTATAACACACGCATGAACACGGTGAAAGTGAAGTGAAAGTGAAACTCGCTCAGTCGGGTCTGACTCTTTGCAACCCTGTGGACAATAGTCCACGGGATCCTCCAGGCCACACTGGAGTGGGTAGCCGTTCCCTTCACAGGGGATCTTTCCACCCAGGGATTGAACCCAGGTCTCCTATATCACAGGCAGATTCTTATCAAGCTATGAAGGAAGCTCTGTAAACACGGTATCTTGACACATTTAAAGATCATATGTTTGAAGAACAATTAATGCCATCATAAAACGTTCACTCTAGAACAGTGAGCAAGACATAAAACCATGAACCCTTCTGGTTTTACTCCCTGCCTGCTACCCGACAGGAGGTGGGTTTGGAAATGGACACAGGACAAGTAGAGACTTTGTGAAGAGGGAGGGGCAGCAAGCTTCACCCTTGGCTTAGTGTGGACAGCTGGAAGTGTCTCAAGGAAAAAGCTTCTTCTAATTCTGCCAAATGAAATGATGTTGCTTTATTTAGTAACTTGAAACCTTGATTATGTCATTTGAATATTTATTCATTAGAAAGGCAAATAGCAGCATACTTTGATAATCCTTGAAACAATGTGTGTAATAAAATGGGCTCATGCTTTCATACAATCCAATTGGTTTTGTTATAAGTTATTAGGCTATTTCATATTTTAGCAAGTTTATTATAGAATTATGAGTCTAGAATTGTGACATATTCCGAAATTAAACTTATGGAGGAACTTTGATACAGTATGGCCTATAAACTTTGGGCATCACAGCACCAGGCAAGTTTATTATAGAATTATGGCTCTAGAATTGTGGCATTTCTAGTTCAGTTCTGAAACTGAACTTCACACAGAGGGAGTTAGGTATAAAATGGCCTATAAACTTTGGGTACAGCAGCGCCAATATAGATAAGGTTTTGAGAGATGTGGTACCTGACTTCACATATTTAAAGTGCTACCAGATGAAAGGAGCAGCAGCTATGCTCACTCTGCTTGTTTCCTATGAGTCGTGGTGCTGGCGTCCCGAAGAGGTGGTCGTCCTCTGCCGCTCTAGGAATCGAGCCCGCCAGTTGTAGAACTGAGCTGATCGGTCATCTCTGCTCACCGGGTGTAAGTTTGATCTTGTCTGCGTTAATGGCTACCAGCTGGGCTCTGTTAAGTGCCAAATCTTCTGATGTCAAAACAAGAAAGTTTCCGTCACTGTCAAAATGATAAAGTTCTTTTGATTATTAAACTAACCTTATTTCAGTTATTCAGTGCGTTTTTAAATTCTGTGGCACAGAAGTGCTTCCTATAGAACCCAGATGCACCCATGTATATCCATACAGTGGACGGGGCTTCCCTAGCGGCTCAGACAGTAAAGAGTCCATTTGCAGTGCAGAAGACCCAGGTTCAATCCCTGGGGCAGGAAGATCCCCTGGGGAAGGAAATGGCAACCCACTCCAGTATTCTTGCCTGGGAAATCCCAAGGAGAGTGACCCTGGTGGGCTACAGTCCATAACGTTATGAAGAGTTGGACACAACTGAGCTACTCATCAAGTGGACGTGTACTCAAGTAAGTCTTGTGCATGAGTGTCCATATATAAATACATACAGCCGTGTGCATCCATAAACACAAATATATCCGTGCCTGGGTGTGTGTATATGCACAGCTATGTCTGTACACGTCCAGTTTTGACGTGACATGAATCTCCAGGAGAGCGGCCAGCACAGTCCAGAGCTCCCAGCCGTCTTCCTCTGCTTCCCAAACGTGGCAATCGTCTCACCTCCGGTTCTTCCGTTGACTGGCCGGAGACAGGAGGGTCTTCAGGGCTTATATTTTTATAAATTCTAATTCAGTGCAATTATATGGGTCCCTTTTCTTCATGAGAAACAAGCACAGCTGAACACATTCTCTTTCCTGAGATACGAAGTTCAGACGCCTCTACACTGGGGATACCAAGGCAGCAGTCAGTTGACTCTGGAAGAGAAGCGCGGCCGGGCAGCGGGGCGGGCTTCTCCCCCTGGTTTTAACGTTTGTCTCTGTTTATACATCCAAAGTCCTCTTGCAGCTGAGTAACAAGAAAAATACACTTTGCTGTCTGAATTACTATTCTGTGATTATCCTTTCAGTTCAGTTTAGTTGCTCAGTCCTGTCCGACTCTTTGCAACCCATGAATCACAGCACACCAGGTCTCCCTGTCCATCACCAACTCCCGGAGCTCACTCAGACTCACGTCCATCGAGTTCGTGGTGCCATCCAGCCATCTCATCCTCTGTTGTCCCCTTCTCCTCCCGCCCCCAATCCCTCCCAGCATCAGAGTCTTTTCCAATGAGTCAACTCTTCTCATGAGGTGGCCAAAGTACTGGAGTTTCAGCTTTAGCATCATTCCTTCCAAAAAAATCCCAGATCTGATCTCCTTCAGAATGGACTGGTTGGATCTCCTTGAAGTCCAAGGGACTCTCAAGAGTTTTCTCCAACACCACAGTTCAAAAGCATCAATTCTTTGGTGCTCAGCCTTCTTCACAGTCCAACTTTGACATCCATACATGACCACAGGAAAAACCACAGCCTTGATTAGATGGACCTTAGTCGGCAAAGTAACGTCTCTGCTTTTGAACATGCTCTCTAGGTTGGTCATCACTTTTCTTCCAAGGACTAAGCGGCTTCTAATTTCATGGCTGCAGTCACCATCTGCAGTGATCTTGGAGCCCCCCAAAATAAAGTCTGACACTGTTTCCACTGTTTCCCCATCTATTTGCCATGAAGTGATGGTATCGGATGCCATGATCTTCATTTTCTGAATGTTGAGCTTTAAGCCAACTTTTTCACTCTCCTCTTTCACTTTCATCAAGAGGCTTTTTAAGTCCTCTTCACTTCCTGCCATAAGGGTGATGTCATCTGCATATCTGAGGTTATTGATATTTCTCCCAGCAATCTTGATTCCAGCTTGTGTTTCTTCCAGTCCAGCGTTTCTCATGATGTACTATGCATATAAGTTAAATAAGCAGGGTGACAATATACAGCCTTGACGTCCTCCTTTTCCTATTTGGAACCAGTCTGTTGTTTCATGTCCAGTTCTAACTGTTGCTTCCTGACCTGCATACCAGATTTCTCAGGTGGTCTGGTATTCCCGTCTCTGGAGCTGTTAAAAGTGATGTGCTTTTACATCATATTGTTTGAGTTCCAAATACACCAAATGGCTTGATGAGTTTTTATCTATTAAATTAAATAAACGGAATTCTATATGCTTTGTTTTAAACAACATGAAAAATATTTTTATATATCTCAACTTATGGCACATACAGCAAAGACACAGGGTATAAAAGGTTCATAATTCCTCAAGATTTTTTGTTCATTTTTGACTACATGTTTAATGCAGCACAAAGATACTTAAATATTAGTATTTATGTTTAACATTTTCTGATTTATATAATGCAACAAAAACCACTCTACCTTAAACTGATTCCAAATAATCTACTTAATATGTTTTCACATTTATCAAGATATTCAAATCTACCCATACATTTTTGGCGGTTTGGTAGAAAAGCAAAGAAGAAAAGAAAACATTTTAGAAATAGGGATTAGCTTTGAATCTGGATAAAGTTTCAGTTGTGAATGAAAGAATAGAATTATTTCTAAAATGACATGATTTTACATGTTTATTCTCTTAAATAAAAGCACAATTGAAGATCATATTTGCCGGCCAATTTTAAAGTTGATTACAGCAGTAAGCATTAAAATTTTCTTCTTCAAAACACATGTGAAGTGCAAGAAAACAGTCTGTCCTGCCCGGTGTTCCTGACAGGGGAGCTCCAAGGGGTCGGGCAGGTGGGCGCTGGACGCTGGCTGCCCTAGCCCAGAGCTGCGACCCCTGGCATGGAGCCCAGATCCTGCATCTCTTCCTTCTCTGAGACCTGAGTGATCCCTGATCCCCAGCACAGCGTCCCCACAACACGCCTGGGACATCTCCCCAGCATCACCCATCAGCATCTAAAGCTGTGATCACCACCCCCCGAAAATATCCTTTAGCTTCCAGGACACTTTCCCTGGTTTTCTTGACTTCCTTTGGTTTCTCATATGTAGCCTCCACTGAAGGTGTGTCTTTCTCTCGTAGCCATAAAACGGTGGGGTTCCTCCAGTGCAGGCTGGCAGCCTTTTCCTTATCTTCCAAATCCAAGCTGTCTCTAGAAGCACCTGATCCATCCAGGGCTGACCATCTAAAGATTTGCAGACGACCCCCTTCCCAATCCAGGTGAACCAATCCTCTCTGCTCCAGAGCCACACAGCCTCCTAGATCCTTGATTTTTATTTTGGTTTTCTCCAGGGCACCGCACAAACCAAAAAGTAATGAGTCCCACACACAAACTTATCTTTGTGGGTTCTAATATCATGTTTCAAGTTGCTGGCACCTCTTCTACTCAACAAAGCAGGCCAGGGACACTGCAACACCTGCTCCCCCAGGGCCAGCTTGCTCCCTCATTCCGTCAAATGAAAAAGTGTCAGTCACTCAGTTGCGTCTGACTCTTTGTGACCCCGTGGACTGTAGCCCGCCAGGCTCCTCTGTCCACGGGATTTCTCAGGCAAGGATACTGGAGTGGGTCACCATTCCCTTCTCCAGAGGACCTTTCAACCCAGGGATCAAAGCTGCGTTTCCTGTGTCTCCTGCATTGCAGATGATCCTTTGCCATCTAAGCCACCAGGGAAAACCATTCCATCAGATCATCCGCTGCAAAGTCTGTCAAGTGCCCTAGACATCTCCCGCGCCACCCCCAGCACTTTGGTCTGAAGCGGGAGCTGCCCTGGACTGCTGCTCAAGGCACTTTCTTCCTGCGCAAAGCCCTGGAACGCCCGTGCCTCCCCGCTTTCCAGGAGCTGCCCATCTCTACGGAGATGTCGATGAAATACTTCATATGGCCTTCAAGGCCACATGTGACCTGGTCTGCACACACCTCTGCAGCTGCAGGTCACATCCCTGCCCCGTCTTCCTGTATCACAACCACCCACTCCCAGGAGATGGTGAAGGACCGGGGAGTCTGGTGTGCTGCCGTCCATGGGGTCGCAAAGAGCCGGACAGGACTGAGTGACTGACGTCAACCACGTTTCTTAGTACTTCGGGCCACCCTCAGCCACCTTCCCGAGTCTATCTCAAGCAGACCCCTCACTCTGCCTCTGCCCCCAGTAGCTGGTGTAGCCGCCTTCCTTGGACACTCCAGCCTCACTTCCTGTTACTGTTCAGTGAAGCTGCGTGAGGCAGAGCCCTCTGCTGAGAAGGCAGAACCAACTGCTGATCAGAAGCAGGACATTTTATTCTTCTCTTGATTTATTCTGCGTCAATGATTTGTGCTTAGAATCAAGAGTGTGGGCCGGCGGCCTTGTCCTTCGGGCTCTGTGTCCGTGTCTTAGGGCCGAGCTCTGTGCAGGTCTCTGCTGGATGCGAAATCTGCCCCCACGGACGGGGGGTGGGCGTGTGTCCTGAACTGATACCGGCAAGGACGGGAGGTGGACATGTGTGCCGAACAGATGCCCCCAGGGGCGGGGGTGTGTGTGTGTCCTGACCTGCTGCCCCCAGGGGCGGGGTTGGGTGTGTGTCCTGACCTGCTGCCCCCAGGTGCGGGGGTGGGTGTGTGTCCTGACCTGCTGCCCCCAGGGACGGGGTGGGCGTGTGTGCTGGCCCGCTGACACGCCCTCTCGAGTCCGCACGCCACATCCGGGAAGGGAGCGTGCAGCCCATCTCTCGCCTGTCTGGGATCTGGGCCACACGCTGAAAACAAAAGCAAGATGTGTTTCCATAGCTCCTCTGAAACAACTGTCTGTGCTCATTCAAGAACCCTCCAGCCCTTCCTCAGATCCCATTTCCCCGCCCCCTGAGTTTCTAAGAGGATGAAACTTTAACAGCCATGTTAGCGGTTGTCTATTTTGGGGGTTGTTCTTTTCTGTACAGATGCTGGCTTATTAGTTAAACTGAAAGTGGGCTTCTTCACCACGTGATAACCTTTAGTGACTGTTTATTTAAAGACTGCTGGGCAGCCAAAAACAGCACCTTTGCCATCTTCAGAGCCTCACGACCTCTGACACTCTTGCGCTCTGAGGGGGCTCGTGTGTGGCTGTCCTCGCCTGACCTTTAGGTTTTGAAGCCACGTGTGGTGAGGCAGCTGTCCTCACTGGTCTCTGAATTTTCAACACAGGGTAGCCCTGGCTTACTTTCAAGCTTACTTCCAAGCAGTGTGATTTGCTTATTTTTCCTGCATTTTCCAAGACCAGCTCAAGAAGAATGAGAAATAGACCCGATGGACTGACCCATGGGAGTTCCCAGGGATGAGAAGGAGCAAACAGTCTCTGAGGGCCTGGGCCTCTCCTCGCTGCGCTCAGTCCTCTCGGTGGGCAGCAGGCTCTCTGCTGTAGGACAGGAGTTAGCTTTAATGTGGAACATTCTACAGGAAGGCAGCTCCTGTCTGATGAACGCACGGTGGCCCCTGGTGGCTGGGGGGCCTGCAGGCAGGTACAGGCCTGATGCTCGGGTATTAGTAGTCAGCCCGAGGTCTGTTCGCATCAGGCTATAGATTTGGTTTTAAATCCCCTCGTTTTGTCCTTGGAAATATATGACCTTTATCTCTTATCAAATGCTTCTTTCCCAGAAACGAAGTGGAGGCCAGTCACACCAGCGACTGCCAGCATCTTCGGGAAACCTGCCTTCTGCTCCTGGCAGTGGGTGTGACTTGTTCGAGTCGAGAAGTGAGGCTGTGGGGAGAGCGCCGTGCCAGTGATGGGGCAGCTGGGGTGGGGAGCCCCAGGGTCTGATCCCAGAGGGCGGTCTTGCGACTAGAAATGCCCCCTCCCTGGGTTCACGTCTCCTGCAGCTGTGGCTGGGGTTGGGGCGTCTTTGGTGGGGGCAGTTCACCCAGTTTCCTGGGTTTGCGATGTGGCAGTCATGTGGGATCCAGAGGAAGAATTCTCAGAGCCAGGCAGCTGGGGTCTCTTGGCCGGCTCCCAAATGCTCTGAGGCTCTAGGGTACCCTAAGGGCCTGTGGTGACAGCGAGCATTCAGCCAGGGTGTGGAGAACTCCGCCCGACCCCAGTCCCACAGCGTCTCGTCAGTTCCGCTGAGCTGCTCTGGGCTGGTGTCTCATCCCCAGGAACAGGGCCAGGGGACCAAGAACCCGAATATTCTCGGCCGCCCAGAGCTCTGAGGGGGCTGTGCAGGAAGCCGGCTCCTGGGCTCTGCTTTCTTTGTCAGTGAAGGCTGCTTGAACAGACGGTCTTACCAGCAGGCTCTTTTCAAATGGTGATTTCATCCCCAGTTTAAGTCTCCCCTTGAAAAATCCGGTTTTCACCGCTTCTCATGTGCACAATTTTTAATGCAAACAGCACAGCGTCAGGTCCTTTCTTGTCCCTATGAACATATATGGTGTGTCTATCTTTTTGTGTAGATGCTTATAGAAGCTAGATGTGTCTATTAGGTACAACTCAGGAGAGCGTTATTCTTGCTGGGAGGGGGCAGGGGGTGGATCTGGGGAGATACACCATCACGGATTCCAATCAGCCTAAATCTGCCCCCTCAATCCAGTTGGCCCCCTACTTTCTGGAAAAACTAACTCAGACATTTGCTGTTTTCTTCAGACCTTGGATCTCTACCCTCTTCTTTCATTCTGAAAGCAGCTGAGTTCACCTGAACTCAAAGAAAAATTGCAGTTTCTTAAGGAAACTTGTAAGGTCGGACCCCAGGGGCCATGACGAGCTGCGCCTCCCCTCCCCCACCGGCCGGGGGAGGCCCTAACGGAGGGAGGCTCCTGGATCCTGGGGACCAAGGACAGCACACTTCGCTGCCAAAGCCACCTCGCCCCAGCTGCATAGATAAACCTATCAGCCCGCGCCTCCGTGAACTGGCAACCTATCCAAACCCCTTCCGCTAACCCAGCCATCCCTCGCAGCGTGCAGATATAAACAAACTCTAGTGCGGTCCGGCGCACGGACTTCCTGGACCTGCCTCCTCTGGGTCTGGGAACCCCACCCAGGAGTGCTTCCTCAGTAAAGCCTGTTAAATACTCTTTTGGGGTCCTGGTCATCTTTACTTAACATTTGGCGCCCAATGTGGGGCCCGAGGCGAGGGCCCATCCTGGGAAGAGCAGGATTTGCGGCCCCTCGGGTCTGGCCCTCGCTGGACCAGGTCACCCCATCACCCCTCCAGGACCATTCACTCATCTGGCAGGAGACGGGGCAAGTTCCATCGGTCGGGCTCTGGGGGTTTTGCTTCCATGGCGATTATTTTTAGGGTGTTCCAGTTCTGATAAAATCGCGGCCGCGGCTGGACCCCTCCCCCACAAGCCAGGCTTGCTTCCTCGCTGCCTGTCAATGTGGAGATGTCCATCCTGGCTGAGCGGCCTCCTCCTCGCTGGGTTGCCTGCCCGTTCGGGGACCCCTGACCACACCTCTCCCAGCCCCGTCAACGACTGGTCCAGGACCTTCGTTCCGTGATCGCCATGGGGGCGGCTCCCTCCAAGCCTGACCGGCCCTGGTCTACACCACTAGAATGTTTACTTGCCAACCTGAGAGCTCTACATGTCTCCGGAGAAATTCACTCCAAACGCTTAACCTACATTTGTTCTGAGGCATGGCCCCTATATTCTTTAGATAACGGCTCACAGTGGCCACCAACCGGAACTTTCGATTTTGACATCCTCCGTGACTTAGATAATTACTGCCAGAGGACGGGAAAATGGTCTGAGGTACCCTACGTGCAGGCTTTCTGGTGGTTGTGCTCCCGTCCCACTCTATGCACCCGCTGTCCCCTTCTGAAATTCTCCTAATCATGGCTCTCTCTAGCCCTACATCACCAGAGAGGCTGTCAGCGGCCCAGCCAGAGACACCCGAGGCAGAAACTTCTGCCCTTACAGTGCCTCCAGAAGACCTGGTGGGCCCCCACCCTGCACTCCAGCCCCTGCTCCTTCACCAGCCTCCCCTCTGTCGCCCTCACCCACTCCCTCCATGTCCTCCCCTCCCCCATGGTCCTCACAGCCTAGCCCTCCTGTAACAAGGCCATCTCTCCCTCCACCCCTTCCCCCCACATCGCCTCCTCCCCCGTCACTGTTCTCACAGCCCCCTCTCCTGTGATTACGCCTCCCGCCGCTGCCTTGGCTCCGTCCTTGCCTCCATCCTTGGTTCCGTCTCTCCATCC